>JAZGTH010000009.1:1725000-1860000 GCA_036877525.1 Chromobotia macracanthus
CTCTCTCTCTCTCTCTCTCTGTCTTTCTGTCTCTCTCTGTCTCTCTCTCTCTCTCTCTCTCTCTCTCTGTATCTCTCTCTCTCTCTCTCTGTATCTCTCTCTCTGTCTCTCTCTCTCCGTCTCTCTCTATCTTTCTCTCTGTATCTCTCTTTCTGTCTCTCTCTCTCTGTCTCTCTCTCTCCGTCTCTCTCTATCTTTCTCTCTGTATCTGTCTTTCTGTCTCTGTCTCTCTCTCTCTGGTGGATGTCAGGGGAGGGGACACAGGAGAGAGAGAGAGAGAGAGAGAGAGAGAGGCAGAGCGGGAGTCATAGAGATAAGTAAGCCCAGCTTACGCACGGGTGTCAGGAGTGCGTGAAAGCGCAGGCGCTTGTTTACGGTCTAAATGTGACCGATAAGAGCCGAAGAGAAGATCACACTCCTCTGAGAGAGGAGAGCAGCCGTGGAGGAATAACGGAGAGGAGATCACACTCCTCTGAGAGAGGAGAGCAGCCGTGGAGGAATAACGGAGGGGGAGCACACCCCCCAAAAAAGAGGAGCCCCCTGGGAGGAATAACGGAGAGGAGATCAGTGACCCCCGCGAGGAGAAGAGAGCGGAGATCGAGAGGAGGTCCCACGTGCTGGAGATGTGAGAGGAGGTCGCAGACATGGATCAGGTGAGATGAAGGAGGGTCACAGATCACACGGGTCTTACTGTCTTCTGACGGACAGACTGAGGGATGTAGACAAACTGCAGGAGGAAGATCATGCTGGGAGTGTGTCAGTAATATTCATGGTCCAGCAGGTGCTTGGAGGAGCAACAGTGTGTTTGTATAAGGTTCATTTCTCTTTTTGAAGCTGCTTTATCTGTGTTGCAAGTGATGGTGAATCGTGTGTTTATAGTCACAATAATGTCCTCACGGTTGGTTCAACAGCAGACCATCTATATATGGATTTTATGGAAATTTATGGAAAATAAATTCAGGATTGTGGCGGCAACAGTATGATGGCATCAAATTGCTGTATGTGTTATTGTTGAAATAACAGAGATAGTTTTGATTTTCTTGCTCTCTATTCTGAATTGTGACCTTGTCACTTTGGTCCACAGCATCATGGAATTAATAGACAATCAGACATTGTTACTTACAAATATTTACACACAAGTTTCCAAATAAAGTCTTACTCAGGTGTAGATGGCAGGAAACGTCTCAGCTGCTTCAAATGTTCGGTGAAAAATGAGATGTTCGGGAAAACCTGCTTCATTGTGTTTTTGTTATTGGCATGTGGTGAGAAGTTTAGATTCTGTGAGCAGAAGTTCATCTTTCTCTGCTCTTCAGATTCACAGTTCAGTTTGTGGTTTAACGTAAGAATGCTGGACCAATGTGAAAAAAGATGGTTGCTGTATGATCTGTGGATTGTTCACCCCAAAACTAAAATTATGTCATCGTTTTCTTCCTTGTGAACACAAAAGGATCTTTTCCATGCAACAGAAGTAAATGGTGATCTTTGCTGTCAAGCTGGATTTTTTTTAAGTAAATTTTTATTCTGTTGTGTGGCTTCAGAAGATTATTTTTGGCTTTTGTCCCTATTTACTTTCATTGCTAGGAAAAGAGCATCCTGGACTTACTTTTTAACATCTCTTTTGTGTTCCACAGAAGAAAGTCGTGTGTTTGAAATGACACGAGTATCAGTAGATGATGTGTTTACATGCACAAGTAAATGATGAAATCAGAATTCGATCACATTGCAGTTATGCCTCATGTAGATGCATGACCACATTCTAGAATTTGAAATGTTACAGCTGGCATATGCCTGTGTTAATTAGGATTATGACATTATGTGTCATGTAAACTTCTTATACTGAATATCCACTGTAACAACATTAATTTGTATCGGTTTTTAAGATAAACCAGCGTGATATTATTAAGCCTTTACTTTAAAAGAAACATTATGGTCGTTTGTGATTCAGAATTGTCCAGAGTAACATAAATAAAGAACAATGAATGGCAAGAATGAGCATCACAAGTATTATCAGGGAAAAGCAGGACAGTGTGTATTTTTTTTATTTCAGATTTTGCTGCTCATGCTGTTTACAGAAATGTTCCAGTAACTGTAGATCTTGTGACATATTCAGAATAAAGGCTTAACCAGAATATTGACCATAATCAGGAAATGATGGGCATATAATACCATGTTTACATTCATATGAGCTCACTCTGATGTGCTTGTGAGAGAGAATTGAGGAAATGAGAAATGGCAGCGAGAGAAACTCAAGCCGAATGCAGCAGAGGAAACAAGCGAAATACAGGGTCGAGGAAATATCAGAAGAAATATACTTCAACAGAGACATCCCGATTACGTGAGCAGTGGATGTGTGTGTGTGACTCAACTTTTATTTCAGTCCTTGTTGCCCTCAGGGTCCAGCTTAGCGTCTCACATCCTTCGCTGTAGCAATTAGACCTTTCTTTGTTTCTTATGTCTGTCACTGCATTTTTCTTTCATTCATGCCCTATCATCTGCATCTGTCTGTGTCTCATAACAAGTTTATTCTGCAGTAAACATTACATACAAGCATTACCTACAAACATTACCTCTGCAGTCTTTGTCAGTTTGTCTCTCAGTGTCTCTGCCTATCAGATATAGTTACTCATACAATAAACCTCTTTTTGATTGACAGTATTGCTTGTTCTCTTGTATCCGGTTACAGTCTGATTATGGGTGTGTGTGCTTTGTTCACTAATGGATGTGGACCTTCTATCTCCACACTGAAGTCTCTCTCATTAGACCTCAGAACACTCTCTTTAAAGACCTCATATCTTGTTCTGCTGATAGAACTTTTATTATAAGAGGTTAAAAGACTCAGAATGGAGACAGAAGGACTTCTGTGCAATTAGCCAAAAGTATCTCAGCTTGTACAATGTTTAGAAATGTTTTAGTCCGGGCTGTAGTTATTATAAACAATAAACAAGCCCAGTAAGTTTACTTGGGCTTGTTTATTGTTTGTAATTTAGTTTATTAGTTCACCACAGTCATCTAAGTTTTCTGAACTTATAATGAGGCCATTTTAAAAGGTATTCCTCTGTTTCAGCTCTGCTCTGGTTATTATGTGGTAACAGAGCAAAGTTTCTAACACACACACACACACACACACACACACACATACACAGTCTCCCCTTATCTGACAGGGTAAAAAGCAGTTCTTGGGGTCATTATAATGATCTGCTCTTATACAAGACTTTCTGTCTCATTCTCTCATACTCATATGTATGCCTATGTATAAAATACTGATGAGAACTTATAGGAAGGAACATACTTCATCAGAAGCAAAGAATTCAAACAGGTTTAAAAACACATTAGGGTGAGTAAATGATGGAAGAATTTTTATTTTTGGGTAAACTACCCCTAAATTAGCAGCAGAACTCTTTAGGAGGTCTGTACTGTAAACTAGAGCCAGACCCTGCGATCTCTGTACAGCAGAAATATGTCAGAGGGTTTGAGAAACAGACCATTGAATTGTGTTCTATTTAAAACTTAAACAGAGACGGAGTCATGGATACTCTTTATTTCTAGCACACAAAATTTCCTTTGTCAGAATGAATTATATAGAAACATTATGACTGAATAAACATTAGTCATTTTGTGGAACAGAATACAGCAGGCTTTCTTTAACTAGCTTGGCTTTGTTTTCACACTGAATTCACTGAGCTTTCACTTGTTTCTTAACTGTAGGATATATGAAGTGTGTTAGTGTATGTATGTAATTGTCTCACAGCACTTTTTACTCTTGTTTAGTTTTATAAAGTATTATCTTCATACCTCTAAAAGCTTATTGCGTACTTTACTGCTTATTTGCACATTAAGAGAGTAGAAAGTATTTTTAGTATTTAAAACAACACAGTTGACATTCAGACACTATTTAACTGCAAAATGACTGTGTCAGTATTACTAATTTATTTTATCTGCTTCTAATATTTTATTCTCAGTCAAACCGGAATCACCAGCCTATACACATCTGTGTAAACATTAGCTTGATAATTGTGTTGACCCACCTCTTGGCTCCTAAGTAGACATCCCTTTCATTCCATTATATAAAGTAAATCAATATATATATGGAGTCTGTCACCCTGTCATTCGTCAATATGCTAAAAGTTTCACTGAAGTGACATCACGGGGGCATGTTGGGTATCTCCAGGCAAACCACATCTCTGTTTCATGATGTCACGTTGAGGAGAAGAGGATGTATGACATGACATCATCTGCATGTGAAGCTTATGTGAAGCGATGATGCTCCATCTGTGTGATGTCACCTCAGGCGTGATGCAGCCTGTTTTCATCTCTCTCCTCTTGTGCTCATGCTGTGTTATACTGTTGTGGCCTTACATTCACTCTAGCAGCACGTGTGTAATTCACAATGGCTGATCTTTAAGGTTTATCCGGGTTATAAATAGTGTAGTGTAATCCTGGACTGAGCAGCGTGGGACGCACGGTCGCTGTCAGAAAGTGACGAGGGTGAGACTTTTTATTTTTCCTGGTGAATTATTGGAGAAACCTCCAGCCTTTCCCTCAAAAACAGAGACATCACAAACATTTTGTGTGTGATTTGAAAATAGTGTCACCCCTTGCCATGTGATCACATGTTTAAAAAGGGGCCGTCATAAATAGCTGACTGTTAAAAAAAATGATTAGCAATTTTTTATGGTAAAAACGTTTTTCATGTCATAGTAAATATTTGCCTGACAAGTAAAAGTTTATATCAAAGCAAAAGAAAATGGGGAGAGTGTTTCTGTGTAAGAAATGTAGAGTGAATAATTACACGAGCAAGAGAACAAAGCAGGTGTTTCCACACGGCTGCTCAGCTAACTGTACTGTGTGATTATTTTGACCCTTTACAGACACAGTGGAGTTGGAGGTTATAGTTGTGTGTGATGTGTGTGTGATGAGAGGTATTAGGAATGGAGCAGGATGCTATGGTGGAAAAGGTGGGTCTCAGCAGCAGGGGATTGTGGGTAGTGGAGGCTTAAGGACGCCGGATTAAGTTGTGGCCTGTGGGGATGCACCAAACCAGAAGCAGTTCACATACATGCTGCCTCTCTTCTGTCAGCCATTCTGTGTTCAGATTATATAACATATTAACATGAGTTTAACATGTACAGTATCACTCTTCAGATGCATCTATTACTCTTATGACTGACTAATCTCTGTGGTTTTCCTCATCAGATACAAATCAAATATCTGTTGGCTGGTGAAGTTTGTGAACTTTGTCTGGTGTGAACAGGTCCAGAGAAATCTACCGGTTCTATTAAAGGGGATAGATTTGTTATTGTCAGTGATGTGCTGGAGTGTGGATTGGGGTTAATGATCGAGTTTGCACTGATGCAAGAAGGGGTTTTTAAAAGATGACGCTAAATAATCACAACAGACATTATTTTTAGGCATCTCATTCTGTGTGTAATACAGCATGTGGTGTGGTCACAGATGTGTGTGTATATGTATATATATATATATGATAGATAAGATAGAGATATAAATATATATAGATATATATATAGATGGCTAGATAGATCCATAGATAGATAGATTGCAATAGTATTATTCTACTTCTCATTCTAATAGTGATAAAAATCATAATGATCATATGGTACGTGACCAGAGGAACCCCTCTTAAGTGGAAGTACCTTCTGTGGTCTGACAAAGGTCTGCTGATCGCACCACTACACCACAAGGCCACACCTTATTCTCTCTGAAGAGGAAATGAGAACTGATGTGTCTTTTCTGTGCAACAATCCACCTGCATTACACAATAACCTGCAAAAATATGAATAATATTAAACTCACATTTACACACATAAAATGTATGCATATACATACACTTTGTTATTGTATGCTTACATAAGTACATTAACAAAATGGAAAGCATAACAGATTTTGTGCATAACACATTTGATGAATGTTTATTAATTAGGTCTGTTCTAGATGTTTCTGTGGTTGAGTGTGTATGTTTTGCATTGACATGTTGGTGGATTAGTGGACTGTATATTTAGGGATGTCCAGCACACACTTTTGACAGATGTTCACCCTCTTTATATCCTGTTCACACCAGAACAGGGCTCATGTTTGTGTTGATTCATAACACTTTTCATGACTGCTCAAATCTGACAATGACATTTTCATTGTTTGATTCAGCAAAGACAAAACATTACATGTTGGTAACAGTATTCAAACCTTGTCCAGACTGCTAGAGGAATTGGGGTTTTAGAGAAGTGAAAATATCCATATCAGAACATTCTAAAGTGTCTGTAATTTCCCTTATATTCTTTGTATTTTATTGAGGTTTTCCAATGTTAATGGCTTGTGAGCAGTGCACAGGTAATATCATAATTTGTCTGCAGTTAAACAGCAGTTGTAATAATGCAATGATTACATTTACCAGACTAAAGGTTTAATGTGAGCATGATCCAGCAAGACTCAAGCAACTGTTCCAGAAAAGCTGTCAATTGTGAAACCTAGTCCTCTGAATTTGACAGATTACAGACAGTGACTTTGTTGTAGTGCCCTCTGCTGGTGAAATAAGTTACTGCTAAAAAGAGCAATTAATTTCAGTCTTTGTGTCTTTCCAAGAATAAAACATAAGATTGTTCATACATTTACTGTAAACGTGTACCATGACTGTTGTGGAGTTTCCATTTACTTATAGATTTAAATAAAAATTATATTAATAAAATATAAATATGTATAAATCATTTAGATTATCACTCAGTCCTCTCTTTCCTCTTTAGATTAAATATACTATGTGTTTGATCAGAAAAACCTAGAGCTGCATTTTAATTTAGAAACAGTTAACTGTAATTATGGTGAATGCATAAAGTTTGTTCATTGGAGTCTGGAGTCTGTGTAAATAAATAAAACATGTGCATTCATGTTTTATTGTCCTCTGTGCTGTCCTGCAGGGTTTGTTATGTAATAAATGTAAATGTGTGAGAGTAAGAGAGAGAGAGTAAGAGAGAGAGAGAGAGTAAGAGAGAGAGAGAGTAAGAGAGAGAGAGAGTAAGAGAGAGTAAGAGAGAGAGAGAGTAAGAGAGAGAGTAAGAGAGAGAGAGAGAGAAAGCCTGTATCGCCTAGAGGGAAGTCACTTAATATAAGCTTCAAAACAAGGTCTTGCTTCATTTAACAACAGTTCCACACACACACATGGGATGTGATGATGTCAGTACGACAAGCCAAGCAGACACTCAGTTACAACCAAAAACATTCATTCATTAAGCTGAATGAAGTCTTAGATTATAGTAACACTGTGCAACTAATCCAATTAAAGATTATTTTGAAAGTATTGCTTTCAAAAAAAGAATTTTGTAATGCAAAATGTTTTAATACTAAGTATAGTGAAATGACAAATAAAGCTGTTTGTGAGTACTAGTGATAGCATGTAGAAATGTGCTTCACAAATAGCAAACAATAAGAGAGGCATTGCAATGGGTGGAAATTGTGTTTGTTTTTTTGGTTACACTATCTGTGTGTTTTTTAGATGGTACACACTGATATCATAAATGTGCATGTAAATCATAAGGTCGACCTTGTATAATGTATAATGTATAAAGCGCTTGCTCACTTACTGTTCTGCTATACTCAGATCTGTGACTGTAAATAATTGATAGCTTCAGTTTTATTGATAAATTCAGCTCAGTTTGACTTTGAAAAGGACAAAACTTTCACAAACATTGCAGGTGTGTTTGGTTTGTCTTAATGCATTTACTCCATCCTGAACATGCGCTTGTGTGAGGCCCCGCCCATGCCTAATACTAGTTGCTCATTGGTCGAGGGGAGTTGTTGCGTCTTCCGAAGACCACGCCCACCATGCTGAGTTTGTGATGGTGAATCTGAACTGGGATCAGATACGAGAAAGTGCTGGAGAAAGAGGTTTATATTGAGCTCCTCTCACTGAAACACACACAGGGACGTAAAGGGGTCACTGTGCACAGCTTCAGTTCATTCCTTCCTTTTTTTGTTTGTTTGGAGCCTGTAATTGTCAATGTGTTAACCTGCCAATAGGTTTTATTACTTGGGCAAATGAATGGAGTTGCTTTCTGTCTTGTTGGAATACCCCCAAATGCACAAAATGAAGTAAGTTTAATTTCTTTCTATTTTGTCAGTGTCTGACTATTTCACATTTCAATCACCCAGTGCCATGCATGCACGTTGTTTAATAAAAATAGTTCAAAATGCATACAGATGTATTTGATCCCTCAGAGCTATTGAACGCTGCATACGGGCTGGAGAGGACAAATATTTGTGCTCACTTTCTAATGGATGTTACATCACAGTTGCTTGCAAATTGCTTTCGGTAGTGAGGTGCTAGAAGGTAAGAAACACACTTAACTGTTATATGTTTTAGCTGGCGTACAGATGCAACATCAGAGCACCAGTGAGCTGGAAGAAGAATACGGGCATGACTGGAGTGAATTCCATGTCGGCCCACAGAGACACAGAGGGGCATTATGGCTGTCAGAAGGCGGGGGTCATATGTTAGTATCTATTGTTTCACACAGTACAGATCACTGATGCCCATGCTGGTGCAGTACAGATGCTGTATCCTACCCATACTGTACAACCTACTGTAACACTGGAACTCCTCCGACCTCATGTGGGAGATGATGTGGATGATCAGCTGTGTAATAGTCTTGTATCTTTACATCGAATCCCACAGCGAACATTAGGAACGCTGTCGATATCTTGGAGGAATTTGTTGATTGTTTCGATCATCACTAGCTAATTGTGGTTATGTAGTTGATATCATGTCTATAAAGTACAGATGTCAAACAGAGTTGCGTAATTTGTCTTTTACGCTGTTGAATATTTCTCAAGTCCCTTTATAATGACCCACTGTCTTACTGAACCCCAGAGACATGAATTTTCTTGCGTGTAGGAGTGTTTGTATTTCAATGCAGAATTTTCTTGGTGCTGGGAAAGCTGCATTATAATCTCAGCTGTGCTGATGCAGTAGTTAGAGCTGTGAGGTAGTACAACAGACTTATTGAACAGCTGCTTATTCTGTTCTGTTATTCCGAGTTTTAAACATCCTATAAGTAAAGAGTCATTTACATTTCTTTTGTAAAGTGAATACTTTGAAACTTTAAAAGAAACACGGGACCCTTGTGTTCTTTGACCAATGACATGCCAGTAACAATGACAGAAATAATGTACTCAGCATGTGTAACCTGCAATTTTACGTTTCAAAACAGACATGGCAGTAGAGAGTCCAACGTTACGAATTGCAGATTTTAAAAAGGCTGAGAAGCTGAAAACATTTCCATTCACAATCCTCCCTTTTTCCATAGCCTTGGAGCCTTGAGTTACTAGTTATCTCTGTATACATTACAGACTGTCCTCAATAATGAACTCCGCTGCTCCAGCTTGCTGACTGCTTGCTGTGTGTGAGAGAGTGAGCTTTCCTATTAACTTGCTGTCAGGAGTTTGGGACCAGCTAACAATTTTAGGTTGTAAGAACATTTACATTAAGTAACAAAAATGTTAAAAATGTTATTTTGAATGTTCTAGGAATGTGCGAAACATCCAGTTTTTTAGATGTTGTATTAATTTAATGCTTGGTTATAAGAATGTTATTAAAAATTGTTAAAATTCGTTTTTCAAACATTCCACTTAAGAAAATTGTTTTTGATATGTATGATATATAATGCTGAAAAAACATTCTACTAACATTATTGCAAGAAGTTTTTTGATAATGTTGAGAGAACTTTTAGAGAATGTTAGAATTGACCCTTTTCTACAAAGAGAGACTGAAGGTGGCACTGGGGTGCAGATTGTGATGTGAGTGACCAGGAGTCAACTGAGCTGGTTCTTAAGTGGCACATCTCGAAGGTCCCATTTTATTTACTACAGGAAACAAAGAAACGAAAGAGAATGAGGGGACAAAAGAAGAACAAGTGGGCCTCTGAATGGGCCTTGCTCATATCTCAGAGTGGGAGGTACATGCAGGGCTTGATCTTGCCTTTGAAATGCCGTGTTCACAATAAGCCACTGTGTGTGTCCTGCTGGAGTTGAGAGGACCTGCTCCTGCTTGACAGGAGGATGGAGGCTTGAGTAAGTTTAAGTTGAAAGGTCAGACAGAAGAGCTCCACCCCCTCTCAGAGGTAAGATAGCTTCAAGAGGCCTGGTGTGAAGACTGACTGTAGATCAAAGGAGACCGGCTGGATTTAAAGGGACATAAGATGAAGCGAGAACAGAAGAGAGACATTCTCATCCCAGCTGGGGTTAGTGCTAGAATGTGTGTGTGGAATGAAGAAATACATGATGACAAACGTCAAAAAGACACAAACATCAAACAAGAGCATCAAACATGGTTTGATGATAAATGAGGGGAGAAATGCAGGCACACCTCCACATGACCAGCTGGACGATCATGCTGTTACATGCCCCCATCATTATAAGATGACCCATCTGAAGGAAAACAGGATGAATTAGCTAGGCTGAGTTTAAGATATTAGTTTAGGCCATTCATTTACATTTACATTTATGCATTTGGCAGACAGTGACTTGCAGGACATATAGGGTCAGATTTGAGTTACAGGAACACATTGTAATACCTGCTATCTGTTTTATAAATGCTGTGTTTGATGTGCTCTCTTTAGTATAATCCTATAATCCTAATCTTAAACATCGCAGCGCTAGGTTAGTTCAGAGCTGAAGCTAGTATTTATCTTTACATTATTTCATTCTGTCATTCACTGTCATGTCAGCTTTGTGAAGCTTCGACACACATCAGGCACTTTGGTTTTCCAAATAATACAAACCTCAGCTCCGCTGTCAGTGTCACATGATTGGTGTTTTTCCTGCTTGATGGAAATCAGACCTGGCATTGTCCGTGCTCAGATGTGACTGGAATGGGACGGGTTTGATGTACAGTCAGATGAAGGGCCTTATTTTCCACTGAAATCTTTTAACTGTGCCGTCGTCATCATCCTCAGACTACATGGTGTGGGCTAAAGAGCAAAAACGTGGTTAATTGTTTCTCATGTCAGCAACATGAGCCCAGACTGTGGGTTTGCTAATTCAAAGAAATAACACAAGACACGCACAGAGAGCGAGAGCGAGAGAGCGAGAGAGTGAGAGAGTTATATTCTGAAGAACTCTGTGAAGAGTTCTTCTTGTGAATAAGAGATAACTGGGATGCAATTGAAACTGTGAGTTTGAAGTACTTAGAAACCAGGAAAAAAATAGATGAAAGACAAAGTAAACGTGCTCAGTCAAACTGCTGAAAAAAGATGCTAAATTTAAACGCCTCTTCTTTGGTGATTTTTATATTGCAGAATCTGAAACCACTGCAAAATGTTTTGTGTTTTTTAATTAACATTTCAATGTAGTTGTAATGAAATGATTAAGTAGCTAAGGCTAATGTTATACTTTTTTATTCCACCAAAATATTCTGTTTGCAGAAAAACAAGGCTGAGGTTTAGAAATATGAAACACTATTTTTAACATGGAACAATGTATCAGTTGGCTAAATATAGGTCGAATAGTGTCTTTCCTGCCAGTCAGAGCTGTGTGGTTATACACGTGAAAAATGTGACGTTAATGTATAAGCTAAACTACAGCATGGATCAAATAACGAGAGCAGCTTTGCATTGTATTCTAGTAAAATGATCTGTTCGTATCATTTCTCTGTTTGATTACTGCATATGTACACAATTTTAAGTAGCTATTTGTAATGCTAATGTGATTGGCCATATTATTTGTAAGTCCCTTATTATGTACTGATTTTAAAGTCTTGCTTGTGATTGAGCAGTTTGTTAAACTGTGGATGTGTTCATGTATTTTGTCCGTGTTCTGTTTGTGAGCCTGGTGTGTGTGTTTAGTCCCCCAACACTGATCAATCCCACGTGTCTCTTTGTTCCTCTGTGTCAGTGTTTGTGTTGTCAGTGATTGTGTCTGTATAGTCACTCTTGTCGCTGTCTATCACCACATCCCAGCTTCATTCAGTCCTCTTTTTCTATGTCTGTTGACTCTGTATTATTTTCTCATAATGTACACTCAGGCGGTCATTAAATAAACCCTGAAACCTGACACAACGTGGGGTTGACTGTAGATTAGCAGATTATCACACAGCTACTTAATGAATAAATGGGCATGAAATATGGATTTGATTTAAAGACAGATTTAATCAGTGTGACAGCTGGACTGCTATTTAAAGCATGCAGTCACACATACATACACACCCTATGTGCTTCATTCTGAGTGTGATCAGGAAATCAGTAGTGATGGCCAGATCTCTGAGTCTAAAATGAGCTGACAGAGATACAGGGCGAGTCAACCAGAGAGAGAGAATGAGAGAGAGGGAGAGACACGTGTCCCAGTATGAAAAGAGCTGCTCCATCACAACACAAGCAGGATGAAGCGGGTTGAAGATAGAGTGGATCAGGAAAGAGAGGTGGAGTGATGGAGAGATGGAAAGAAAAAGAGACTGAAACCTCCCGGTCGTGTGATTGGCAGAATTCACACTGAGTTAATAACAGGACTGCTGCTTTGGGAAAAATGATCAGCTCTGAGATCTGGAAAATCACTCATTAGTCGGAGAAGCAGGGCATGGGACACTGGAGTGGGACATTACAAACAAATACCAAATCACAACAGTTGTGGATTAAACTGGATATATAGTGGACCGTATGTTTCATCTAAAGCTTCTACTCATCCTCTTAAATCTGATTTTGTTAACAGACTTTTCCCACCTAAACTTGATTTAATTGGCTACCAACACTGGCATTATTCAAAGGCAGTGGAATACAACAGGTTACAGACAGATCTGAGGGAAAATGGTTCAATCCACTGTAGGACTGGACAGTGAAGGAGACTGCCTGACAGGAGACCTCCAAGAGGATCTGAACCATTGTGTGGACCCTATCAAGAGAACACAACAGATTAATCTGCATTAAGAAGTTGTACTTTGCAGAAGAGAGAAGACATTTTAGGAGACAAGAAAGAGAGGTGACTCCATGTGTGTCGGGAACAGGACAAGCAGTCGGTCAATTTAAAACTGGATTCACCACGTTAAGAACACACTCATCGGGTGTCTGCTGTAACATGGTTGTGTTTTATGTGAGATACACTGTATCAGGCACTGCTGCACAATGTGTGAAGAGCTTAAGACAAGCAAAGACGAAAGAGCACTAAAGCTTTTCTGGAATTCTGCAGTAAGTTTTAGGGTGTGGGAAATAAAAGAATGGGTTCATTTTGATATTAGGAGCAACCTGAAGTTCATGTCATTGGAAATGGCTTTAAAACCTTTTGCTTGATCATCAAGAGGGACAAAAGCTTGTGTCTGACAGGAGGTGAGCATGGTGAACGGTTTTATGTTTGTGACCTTTGTGTCCGGCTGACCTTGCTGCGTTTTGCCCTGTGATGATGGACTCAGTGGACCCTTGCACACGGTTGGGCTGATTATGTGTTCAGGAAAGCCGTACAAATCCCGGGTCCCAGCTCCATTGGGTAAGGAATGGTGTTTTGAGGTCTCAGTGGGAGTGGACTGCAGCCATCCAGAGCCTCACTGCATATGGTTGGCGACTCTTAGGAGCGCCGGTGTCCAGCTTCATCTCACACAGGTTCCTGGAGCTGGAATAATGCATTGGAACTTAAAAAGGGTAAGAGATTAACATTAGTGTAATGAACGTCATTGATGCTAAAGGACATATTGTTAATTCTGCATTACATCTACAGTTGTGTGTCATTGAGTTCTTTAATGCTGCAAACTGTAATTTTGGGTTAGAAATTAACAAAATATGTAAATATGAGCTATCGGGTTCCAGACTTCAACATGCATAAAGAAAAGTACGTAAAGTAACCTGCAATTTTATGTTTCAAACAGAGATGCAGCTTTAAATAACATGCAGTAGTCATGCAGAACTCTTGCGTGGGTTATGTGTGGTGTCACTGTGCAGGTACGTGTCTCTGATTGACTCGTTCAGGCCGATCTTATGTGCCGCATCCACATTTTCTTTCTAGTCTTTGAAACTGCTGGTTTGTGTTTCTACATGCTGGGGTTGTGTCTGCATCTGATGTGGCTTATGTAAGGAGGGCAGCTGAAACCCAGTGGAGAGGAAAAGACTGAGCGTGCCTGCAGTAACATTTATGTGTTCGGTGTGTACACGTGACAGTGGGAGTGACTCACTGAATGGACTCTACGTTCAGCAAATGTGTTTCCATTCCTGTTATCTCCGAACACAACACAGATCGTGTGTTTACTGGTCACTGAACTTCCTGTGTTATCTATACTGTTATCTGACTGGTCTCCATAAATGGTGCTCTGATTAGCTGGTGAAAAATAGGTCAGCTTCTTGAAGGCTGTATGGGTTATATTTAAATATACATTTAAAATTTACACTTTGATTTTCAACCCCCTTCATATTGTTACAATGTTGGTATTGTATGTAAACAAACTATGTTTACTTTCTACTGCATAGATGGCCATGTTTTTGCCCATTTTGTCACCTGTGAAGGACCCCTTTAAACTGATGTTGATGCCTGTCTGGTGAAGTTGGTTTCACTCCAGTTTAAACGTTACACAAACATTACACTCACCCATTTTAATATTATCACTCAGTTATTGTGCACTGGAATGTCAGTGTAGTTTAACACTCATGTGCTTCCTCACCGCAGCGTGACATGCCGGTTTTGGAATGCAGTGAGGAATCCTGTCTCTTTAAAAACTTCCATCACTGTTTATGCTTTTCTCGTCCCTTTCGTTTTCATTCCTCTTCTTGTTTTTCTTGTTTATTTTTTTCTGTGCAGTCAATTGCCTTTGTAACATGTCGACACATGTAGTAACCATACCAACAATTCCTGTCCTCCTAAATTTCTTCCAGTTTTGTAAATACATCTTCCACCTTTATCTTCTCTTTTATTTGGGTCATATTTAGATCTATTGTCATGCTCAAGGTTGTGATGTGTAGGGCAAGAGAGAGGACAAGGACCGATGGACAGTGGAAGTGTTGCCTTGGAGACAGAACATGTATGCACAAGTTAAGGAAGTGACCGGAGAGATTTCCTGGAAGGTTGTTTTAAATGTCTGTATACTAACATCACTATATTGATGAGCAGTATTAATCAGGATTATTTTGGAGTATAGAGGATTCGCTTTGTGTACCATTAAGGGAGGTTCTGCACTTCCTGTGTAAGAGTTTCCACTTCCTGTTGTTGTTTTCCGGCACTGCAGCACCGGCGGGTGTGTTAGGTGGTGGAATAATCTAGTGCTGTGTCACGGAATGGAGCCAGAGGAAGAGGAAGTGGGTGAGCAAAGAGTGAAACAGTGGCAGAAGATACTGTTTCATTTAGCAGGCCTCTTTTGACTGGGAACTGCAGTCTTATAAAGGAAGTTTAGACTACATAGTTGAAGTCAGTAAACCTGACTGAACATGAACAGAGCCAATCAAAAGCTTAACAGTGCACCTAAACAGTGTTCAAAAGCAGAATGTCTTATGAATGGCACCTGCCTTTTCTGTATAATGTTACTGACTCTGTCTGCTATTTGACCTGGAGTCTAAAATGCCATTTACTCACACAGAAAAAGTGCTCCAGTTATTCTACAGTGGGATGCACTGAAAGTATTTTTGCATTGTTAAGTGTTTTATTTTAGCATCTATGTTTAAAATAGACATTCCTCAGACACTCCTTGTTACTCCTCAGAAGTTGCTTTGCGGATGTTTGTGTTGGTTGTCTCACATTTCTTTGGTTTGTTACAGGCGAAGGGCCATAAAGATGGAGGATTGTCATCCAATCAGAACCCTCGAGCCCTGTCAGGGGAGGGCCTGGCCTGGAAAGGTCCCCGTACTGTGGTGCTGCAGAAGGACTCTCAGGGCTTCGGTTTCACTCTGCGCCACTTCATTGTCTATCCACCAGAGTCGACCCTCCACAATAACCTGAAGGTAATTAACAGCTTTAAAAGGACCTACCTAACAGATTACCAAGAAACTACCCAACAGTTAAGAAAGCTTCAAAACAAAGGTTTTACTGTACTACTTTCAGAAATTAGTTTCTCATCTAATATTGTGCCCTAATCGAAAATAACAAATAGACATCACAATAGCACATTTTGTCATCAACATGGCCAGGACAAGCGATGTGTTTAGGGTCATTTGCTTGTTGTTTTTTTGTGTCATATAGCCCCAGCCACAATTAAATGGTGCTCTTCATTATAACATTAAACATCAGATATATTCTTGCTGACATTGTCACTTCACACTGATTTGTTACAGCATTTAAGGACAGAAATCCTGCTTAATGGCACCAGTTTCATTCGCTTTAAAAGCTTTTTGAGACAGCAGGGCAGAGACGTTACCCTTGTTCACCCCATGTGCCAAGCCCCTCCACCTCTAAATTACCCCAGAGCCCCCCTCACACCTCCATGTCACTGAGAGGGTCAAAACAGACAGCCGCTTGTGTCTCTCTGCCTGTAAAGCTCTTTGCTTTTGTCTGCGTGTGTTAGGAATGAGTCGTGTCAGCGAAGCCTCAAAGCATGATCACATCTAGCTCCCATCCAGCTGAATGCTCTCTGTATTTGTGGGTGTGTGTTAAGTGAAATGCATGTGCATCCACCTTGGCAGGTTCTAATAACATTACTGCTAGGGTTCTTTATGAGAACTTTTAGAAAACTTTAAGAACACTTTTAGAGAAGGTTAGCCAACCACTCAAAACAAGAAATATGCTGAAAGCCACATAGAACACCTTAGCAACCTCATGGCAACACCCTGGAATCGGTTGTGCACTCTGTGAAATGTTTTGAATGAGACAGTGTCTGCTAAATCACTAACAACCAACTGCAGTGAACTTTTGAGTGCTCCCCCTAGTGATTGAAGGCCTGTATTACAATGCAGAATAAAACAACCGAACTCAGATATTCCTTCTCTTTTCCAGGATGAGGAAAACAGCAATGGCAAGGGTAAGTTGATCTAAACCATGAAGTATTACTTGTAATATTTGAATTGCAGGTTTTTGGATGATGGTTTTATGCTCTTGCTCAGGAGGTCAGAGAGCTCGTCTGGAGCCAATGGACACAATATTTGTGAAGAAGGTCAAAGAGAAAAGTCCAGCCCATCAGGCAGGGCTTCGCACAGGTAGAGGAACATGACGAGTCCATATGTTCTTGAGCCCTTTGTCTGTTCATGTACTTTAACAGCAAACCATTATGATAAATGTGTGTATTTTTATCAGGAGACAGGCTGGTGAAGGTGAATGGAGAAAGTGTGCTGGGGAAAACATATTCTCAGGTCATAGCACTGATTCAGAACAGGTGAGATTACCTTGAGCAGTAGTTACTATAGAACCGTCTTAAGCTGCTGAAGTGAATTTATCTGCTGTGAGCTTGTACATCATGACTGCATGTGTGTGTTTAGTGAGAATGTTCTGAAGTTATCCATCATGCCCAAAGATGAGGATGTGCTACAGCTGGTAAGTGTGAGTATGACCCTTCTTCTTTTCTTTCTTCTCAGAGTTATTATAGTTTTGTTTTTTAGTTTTATTGTAGTTTTATAAATATTTGTAGTTTTCATGTTCATTTATTAAATTTTAAGCAATTTGCTTTCTAATTAATTTATTTTTATTATTGCTATATAAGTTAAATTTACTTTTATTTCAGTTTTAGTGTGTTTAGTTTTTATTTTCAGTTAATAATTTTAGTGCTTAAGCTTAAACTTTATCCTTTTTTCTAAGGCAACATTTCTAATATTTTAGTTTAAGGTAGTTAAAGTTTTGCTAATAATATTTAAGCCTATTTTTAATTTGATTTCAGTTAACAGAAATGTTTTAATAGTTATAGGCAGCTATAATAACCTTGTTCTTTCTCACACCGATTCCCTAATACCCAAATACATCCATTAGAAACTAAATGTTCTGCTCTTATATACACTCACGAAACTTCTCATTTACATTTATTTGCCGTTTGATTTTGGCTACCTGCCTTTGATTCTGGTGTAAGCTCTTGTTCAGTTAACGTTGTATTTTTTATACAGGTGTGTTCTCAAGATGCTCACTTGAGAGGAAATGAGCCATACACTGGAGAAGCCCAAAACCTTCCAGAACCTTCAGCAGTCTGCAGCCAAAGCAGCAAACCCAACAGCACTGCCCAGAATCACGGTCTTCCTGACGAGCTGAACTGTAAGCCCAACCCTCCTCTGGACAGATGCTCTGGGGGAGACTCCTCTGGGATCATCAGACATTGTTTAGAGGGTGTAGGGACTTATTGTGCTCCCTCCACCCAACATCGAGTGACTGAACACCGCGCATGTTCCTCGTCTTCTGCAGGGATATCAATGAGTCCGCTGGATTTCCATTTTGCCAACCACAGTGCAGCTATTTCTTCTGCCACACTTCCACACGCTAGGAAGGGTAGTCTTCCCCCAGCCCACAGTGAGCTTTGCCACCAGGCTCTGTCTGACTGGTACTACAGCCAAGCGGAGCATCCAGGCCTTGCTGTGTCTCATCTTCACCGGAGCATTTCCCAAGACCGACTGTCTGAGCAGGGAGGTTCTTATGGTGGGTGGCCGCACAGTGCTTCTCAGGACACCCTTTTGCTTCATTACAATGCAGCGATAGGGGCCAACCACTTCCCTCGAACGGACTCTCATGGGCTGGGCAGATGGGGCGTGTCTGGAGGTCAGACTTCCAGCCATTCCTGCTCAGAGAACCTGCTGGCTGCGTACACTTCCTATGAGCAGAATTACAATCGTTCTCTGGAGACTCTAGAAAAGGCTTCTGTTTTGATCTCGCCTCGTTATGAAAGACTGTCCTGGCCTCATCCAGGCGGTCAACCAATGAGAGCTGAGGAGCGCCCCAGCCTGACCAATCATCACACAGTCATTTCTGCCACAGTGCCTCAGACAGTGCAGGGCTCAAGCCAGGCCCAGCCACAGCAGACAGAATCTCAGTCACAACGAGCTGCTCAGATCAGACGTTCACAGACTGTAGATGATCAGACAGTGGGCTATCGTAGCTACAGCCCCTCATTCTGCCAAAAGGCCAGCCATCTTATGCAACAGTCTCATTCATTCAGGGACCCATCGTACACTGGACCTCACCTAAGCTGGACCCCCACCCCTAAAACCAGCCCCCCTGAGAGTGCAGCCTCCTCAGGGCGTGAGTTCTCTCCTCTTTCACTGCCCTGCACGACAGAACCTCGGGACTTAACGAGAGCAGACAAAGGGGTCGGTGTTTGTCTAGAGGAGTCTGTTCAGCCTCAGATTCAGGAGGTGGTCCTCAGACAAAAGACTCCCTCAGGTAAAAAAACTCTTCATGGCGTACAACACCCCCACTGTGCTCTACCTGTGGATTCACCTGAACCCCTTTCAGTGAAAACTCTTGCCTCACGGTCAGAAGAACCTGTGCACCAGAGCAATGGAGGTATACCACCCCCACCTGTGGAGCAGGACTCCCTGGCTGCCATACCTTTCATAGGTCAGTACGGATGGTACTAAATTAAAATTACACTTGTTGCTTTAAAGGATGAGTTTAGATGATCTAAAGATTAGGTTATGTGTAGACATGGACCCACATAATTCCACAGAAAGCCCCACAGATGTCTGTCCAATTTAAACTCCAGCTTTGACCTCCTGAAAGAGAACTGCATTTAAAAACTTAAAACTTCTCACCAGATGATTTATGATATTCCTTTACATTAATGGCTCTCGAATGTCTGCATTCTTTTGCAGATATAGACAGAACGCTCTGGCAATGTTTACTGCAGCACACAGTAAATATTTTGATAAAGTATATAAGGAGCAGTTATTGGGAGAAGAGGGAATTTCTTCCTCAAAAGTACTAAAGGAATTGTTAAGTGAAATCAAAATTAGAACTAGAACTGTTACATTTCTTGCCATCCCTGCTTTTTAGTTTCTTTATTTTTTCTTATAATAGCAGTTTAAAAGAGTTTTCTTAAGTTTCCCTCTGCTGCATAGACCCTGTGTGGATGTAGTTATGATTTTCGGTGTGTATGGTCTTAAGACAGTTTGGTTAACACAAGGCTGCATTATTTGCTGTCTGTTGTTGTTATGACGTCTGGCTGCAGAGCACTTCCTCATTTCCCAGCATGCCTCACTAAAACCTTCCTGACCCTTCTAACTCTCCCTTCCTCTAATAGATGAGCCCGTCAGTCCCTGTGTGGACCTGTGTGCCCGTCATGTGCCAGCTTCCTCTGTGGTGTCCAGCAGTCTGTGCCAAGCATCTGTCCCCACTCCCAGCCCCGTCTCTCCAATCCTCACCTCCCCTGTTACCAGCCTCCTCTACACAGACTGCAGTGAGTTCTCCCTCCCTCCCCAAAGCCAGCTCTTCTCATGGCCTCATGTCCCTCTGTCTGTTCATCTTCCTCCAAAACTCATCTAGTCTCATCTTAGTAGGTTATGCAGCACCCATGAGCATTTACAGCCTGTTTCGCCAGCTTGATCTTTCTCTTCTATGTAACTGTCTAAAAACCTGTAATCTGTCATTTTTTGTGTCCTTTAAACATCGCTGTCTTTCATCATATTTCTCATGTTTATCTTTCCTCAGCATCTTTCACACTTCCTGTCTTCTTGAGAGTTTCTTCATGTCATGCAGTCAAGTAGCTTTATCTGATCTACCCCTCTCACTTTTGAATTTGTCCACTTCATAATTCATCTCCTTTGAATGTGATGCAGTGTATCTGTCTTCTGTCTTTGTCACTCAGTGTCTCTAACATCCACCATTTCTCCATATTTCACATCCGTCATCAACACAGGCTGCAAATTTAGCAGCTGTCAAGCCAAATTTTTGCAAATATTACTAATAGCTGGTAAGTTTTCTACAAGTTTCACAGCTTCTCAAATTATATGAGGTAATTAGTTTGGCATTTAAATAATTAAATGGGTGTTTCCTTAACTAAGGCGTTTTTGGCATTGGTTTTTTTTTAGAAAATACACTCTTTTCACACACTTATTAACATTATACCACTATCTCAAATTATATATTGTGTGTTTAATAACATTATGTATGACAGTGTTACAGTGCCGGGGAAAAAAGAAATAAAACCAAAGACTGCGAGAATAAGGTCAAAATATTTTGCAAAGAAAGTCAAAATTTTGACCACAAACTCATTGCATTATGAGAATGAGGTAAAAATGATAAGAATATGGTAAAAAAATGTGAATTTTCTTTTTTGCTTCACTGTTTTTTGTAACAGGTAATATCAAAAACAGCCGTCGCTCCTCATATTTGCTGGCCATCACAACGGAGCGCTCAAAGTCATGTGACGAGGGCCTGAACACCTTCAGAGAGGAGGGCCGCGTCTTCTCGTGAGTGCGATGAGTGTCACAGGACAGTCAGAAATATCACAGCTTTGTTCTGTGGAACAACCAGTGCACACAATATGATGTTTGTTGTCTCATCTCTGTACAAGTTTTAAACTCAGGCACTTAACACTGTGTTTCTGTATATGACAATTCCAGTACATGCTCATTTCATGCTCTAAGATATGGCTCCTCGTTCATACCTGTTAGTTTTGAACCCGTCTACATGATAGTGTACTCCCAAATGTTGACAAAAAAATCACTTTTAGCAGATATACACACACTTAAATTATAGACTCTTTCCTCTGGAAATATGGACCAAAAACATTGATGAAGCATCATGCACTCATTCATTTTGTCCAATCAAATTCTTTCTATAATCACATGCTGTACGCCTGACTAGAAACAGCAAGAATCACATTCATGGCTGTGATGTGAACAAAAGCCTGCTGGGTGTTAAAAAGGCACACCCTAAAAAGTCTTTCCCTTGAGCTTTTGTGTGTTACTTGTCCATTTTGAAAGAAGTGTGTTGTTAATAAATTGTCTTTTTTTAGGCGACTTCCAAAAAGGGTCAAGAGCTTTTTCGCAGATGGAGTGAGTTCAAACACAGTAATTCTTTGTCCATTAAAAGTCTGTAAGATAAAGGATCTGAGTGTCTCTGTCGTGTGTTTTTGGACCAGTCCCTGGAGAGTCTTCGAGCAGAGGAAGCACGCTCTAAACGTCACTCCACCTCTGATCTAGGGAACTTCACGCTCACTGACATTAGGAAAGAAGGCTGGCTGCACTACAAACAGATTCTGACTGAGAAGGGAAAGGTCTGGCATGATAACATTTATCTTTCTGTTTGGTCATGTGGTTAGTTTTGACATTGCCGAGTAGTTCTTTATGCAGAAAAGACCAGCATGTTGTGTTTTGGATGCAGGTCTCAATAAACTCCACTTCACATTTATCATTTCCAACCATATACAAGTACACAGTGAAAAGAAACATTTCTCCAGGACCAAGATGCTACAATGCTACAAACACAGAACTACAAGGGACTACATAATTTATACATAAAGTGCACAAGCGCAAACATGTGCAGCACACAGACAGTACAATGACTACTGGGACAGACAATGGGCATAGTAAGTCCCAGTGTAGTGCCGACCCGTACACAGTTCTGTTTTAAAGGTGATCCTAGTGATAATAAAATATACATGTGAATATACGTGTAAACGTGTCTCCAGTGTGATTTACTAGTGTGCTGGTACTAGTGTGCAGGTTGGCTAACTAGCTTAACCAGCTTCACCAGAAAGGCTGTGCTTGTCGAACAATCTTAACTGTCCTAACCTAAGTTAACACCAACCGCCACCAAATCAGTATAAATCAGCCTGGACCAGTATGGAAGTTCATGTTGTCTTATAATGTTGTTTTCAGTAGGGCTGGATTTAGATGATTACAGTAAATGTAATGGCCACAAAACTGATAACAATACATCGTAATACAAAATTACAAAATTAGGGCCAAATTAAGTGTAATTTGGCCCTAACCCAGGGTTAAAAAGATGGTAACCTAGGGTGAAGTAAGCTTTTCACAGCTCAAAACACTGTAAAAAACTCCAAACATTTCCTGAGACCTCTGTACTTCTGTCTGCTTTGTGTATAGAAAGTGGGCGGTGGCATGCGGCCATGGAAACGTGTCTTCTCAGTCCTGCGCACCCATTCACTCTTCCTCTACAAAGACAAACGAGAGGCAGTGCTTCATGCAGCTGGAGCAGGAAGTCACAGCAACGGGCAAGGAGAGGACGACCAGCCAATCAGCATTCGTGGCTGCTTGATTGACATTGCTTACAGCGAGACAAAGCGCAAGCACAGTTTGCGGCTGACGACGCAGGACTTCTGCGAGTACCTGCTGCAGGCGGAGGACCGTGACGACATGCTGAGCTGGATCAGAGTCATCAGAGAGAGCAGCAAGACTGACAGCGAGGTTTGTTGGGGAGGAAGACCTTCAAGCAAAGAAAATGTTCTGCTCTGTACTTGCCTCTTTCTCTGAAACCCTGATATATTTTAAGCAAAAATCAAAGAACAAATGTGTGTGACAAACAACAAGTTGGTTTGGTTTGAATCATCTTGAAAACTTTAGATTGTCTTTTAAACACTGCTGTTGGTCTAAGGTGATGATTTAATAGGCAGGTGTGTCCTGGGACTCGACCTCCTATTGGCCAAAACATATTTTCCAGCTATTGTCTTTAGTGAGTTAGTCACATATTTGAATACTATTTGAATACTTCACCCACATTGAATGTTCACAATTGAACAGTTCACTGTTGCTCGGCTGTTTTAAATATATTTGTTCTTCACAGTGATACCAAAGATAAATTCACTGCGAGTTTACCAGGGTCTAAACAGTATTTATGCCATTTTTGCCACAAAAAAAGTGCTAGCCAAGTCTCATACCTGTGTTTGGTGCTGTTGCACAGGAACTGGGTTTCTCAAGACAAGCTCTCATCAATAAGAAGCTAAATGACTATCGTAAACAGAGGTGAGTTCTCATTCTGACATGATTGTGCTTTTGGTGTGGGGATGCCATCATTGTTTTGTCAATGACCCACTATAAATACTTTCACAAGAGTCTGGTAGTTGATTATGGCTTAGAGAAATCTTTATCCTTTGCAGTCCAGCAGGCAGTAAGCCAGATACCTCTCCGAGGATCCATCGGATGATGCCACCTTTCCTGCTCTCAAAGACTGAAAACACAGGACTGAGTCGTGTTCCAGCGAAAGGTGAATTCTCTGTGACAAACGCTCGGGCACTAAGCCCCGCCCCCTTATCCACTCACTGCTCTGGATTTGCATGTTTTGGATCTTTGTGTCTCTTTATCTCTTTATCTTTCTCTGAACTCAGATGAGAGTGCCCCCCCTAAAGCTCCGTGGGGTATTAACATCATGAGAAAGGGAAAGAAGGCTGGCCCAAAAGTTTTTGGGGTTAGACTGGAGGACTGCCCGCCTGCTGCCAGTAATAAGGTCTGTATGAATGCTAAATGCCTCTCTATAGAAACTGCAGTAATAGAAGTGACTTAAGGGTTTGACACATTTTTATTTAAGCATACTTCTTTATTTAAGTATATACTTAAGTCAGAGCAGTGATGCAGCCAAGGAGGTCTATAACTTCTAGAGACAGCAACCCTGTAGCACTCTCATTCATCGCAATGGCATTTGGAAGTACGTAATCTGCCATCTTTGCTCATGGGCTCTTAGTTCTGCAGCCTGCTTGTTTTGAGCCACAAATGTCATGGGACTAATCACTGGGAAGCTGCAGGAAATTGTGTCATGGCACGTAAATCACAATGGCACTACAACAACACTCAGAGATGGTGTAGATATGACCTTTACCCCTTGAGTGCAGCAGTTACCCACCATTGATCTATGCAGCTCATTTGGATGGCACAGGTTTGAATCTGGCCTGCAACATGACTGGTTCCCATTTCCCCTTTCTCTCCCCTAATCGTTTGCTGTCTCATTAACTGCCTAAAGGAACAGTTAACTTAAAAATGAAAATTAGCCCATAAATTACTCAAGGCATCCTAGGTGTGTGGCTTTCATTCTTCAACCAAACACAATGAAATATCCTGGCTCTTCCCAACTTTAGAATGGCACTGAATAGTCTTTGACAAAACACTCATCTGACAACTCATCTTAGTTATAGTTTTTATTTTTATTTAATTGGGTATACTATTCCTTTAATTTGTCCAACAAAAAACAACAAAACTAAAACTAGCTTAGGCTTCAAAAGACACAATAGAAAGGAAATAGGCATACAGTGTGTGTGTGTGTGTGTGTGTGTGTGTGTAGTTTGTTCCACAGATTGTGGAGACCTGCTGTCGTCTGGTGGAGGAGATGGGTTTGGAATACACTGGCATCTATAGAGTGCCAGGAAACAATGCCATGGTGTCTTCCCTTCAGGACCAGCTCAACAAGGGGATGGATATAAACACTGCAGAAGAGGTGAGGAGCCAGTGTAAAAATGACAGAGGGAGTAATCTACAGAGATGAATCAGATCAGCACTCACACCCCCTGTGTTTATTCTCAGAGATGGCAAGACCTCAACGTCATCAGCAGTCTTTTGAAGTCATTCTTCAGAAAGCTTCCAGAATCTCTCTTTACAGACGGTACATCCAGCTCAACTCTCTCCCTCTTCAGTTCATTTGCACAAAGCTTTTGCACTGCTGTCAGATTGAGTGGGTGTTACCTGTGGAAAAACAGCTCACTGCTTCCCTCTACTTGCAGATAAATATAAAGACATCATCGACGCCAGCCGTTTAGAAGATGCAGGGGACCGTTTGAAGACCATGAGAAAAATAGTAAGTGCCATTAGTTCATTTATTCATTAACCAATTTTCTGTAATTTGCAGTCATTACATAAGTCAGAGTTCGTCATGCTCTTTTAGATACGTGACCTTCCAGATCACTACTACCACACGCTGAAGTTTCTGATTGCTCATCTGAAAACAGTTGCAGACAATTCAGAGAAGAATAAGGTCTATATATTTATCTGTTTATTGAGGTCATATCTCTTTACCATCACTTTAATGTTCGGCAGAAACATCTGATCAGAGTTAGCTGATAAACTCTGACTCTTCTCTCTCCAGATGGAGCCCAGGAACCTTGCTCTGGTGTTTGGCCCCACACTGGTGCGAACCTCAGAGGACAACATGACCGACATGGTCACTCACATGCCGGATCGTTATAAGATCATAGAGACTCTTATTTTACATGTAAGGAATATCTCGGGTTACTACATGTCAGGTTATATTAACAGCATTTGTGATGTAATGATACTAATATACAATTCTAATAATAATTATTTTTTATAAGCATTATAACATAATCCAGTTCATAAACATGAACTACAGAAGACATACAGTCTACAGTAACATAGTTTGTTAATAAAAAACTTGTAACGTTAAAAAAGAAACACAAGTCAGCATATCTGATATTCCAGACTGAGGCTGTTCTGTACTCAAAAACATTTTAATGCACATCATACCAGGTTTTTCCAAAATGATTGTCTGTGGTAATAAATAGTAATAAATGTCATAGACAGCCAAACATAAATTCAATGTTCTTTTAAATTGTGCCTGTTCTAACCATGCAGTTAGAATATGAAGGATATTCTGTCTGAATTCTTTCTGTCTGTTTCTCCAGCATATGTGGTTCTTCAGTGATGAGCTGGATAAGGAAGATAAGGTACAGAGTTTCTTTAATCATAAAATTAAATATGTTTAAGGGATATCAGCCTTCTGATCCATGTGTAGAGTTCCTCACAGTCTCATCCAGATTTAAACAGACAGCAGAGTTATTGTTTCAGCTGAAACTACTGTTATGGTAAAATCATTCTGTATCGGCTAATAAATGAACACATTATTTTAAAGATCTGCACATATTTGTCATTTGTTTCTTCTTCTGTAGACACCAGAGGACCAGCAGAACAAACAGGCTGTTCCAAACATTGACCATCTCCTGTCTAATATTGGCAGGACTGTTCCTCAGGGGGACACCTCAGGTGAGAGATCCTGACATCAGATGATCTCAGATGTATGTCCTGTTCACACAATGTGTTTACCTGTAAAGAAACATAAAGCTTGGTTTGTCCATCTGAAAGAGAGCATCACTTTGTCTTGCTCACTGCGAGGGCCAGTGGAGAGGAATATGAGGTAGGGCACAGAGATGCTCAACCACCCACCATCACATGTTGATAAAAATCAAAAATACTTTATGAAGTGACTGTCATCTGCGCATTTCATTTTTCTAAAGCCCCTGTGAAAGTGATCCTTCAGTGGTGCACAGAATTGTAACTTACACCTTGTCTCTAACAGATCGTAGCCTTCATTAATTTTTTTTTCTCATCCTGTAATCGGTAACTGTTCTCTAACTGGGAGATGGTTTATCTTTTCTCTGTAATTTCTGTATCACTGTATTTACCCTTATTTAAGCTCCTTCACCTTCTCTCTCTCTCTTTCTCTCTTTGTCTGTCTGTGTTATTTTGTTCTGTTCTTCATCTCTCTTTCTGGACGTCCTCTGCATCATTCTGCTAGCTAAGTCAGTGGAACAAAGTTTGCGGTAGGCGCAGGATTAACACCTCACCCTAAATACATATGTGAGGGTTTGTGTATTCTTGAGAGTTTATATCTGCAGCTGGTTATGATCAAATCTTTTTATCTGATTCAATGATGAACTGATCTTCAATATTACTTAAATCATCCTGCTAAAAACTTTTGACTTTTTATAATGTATGTTGTTTATAAGCAAAGTATTCAGCACAAGTCCCAAATTCTCAACTTTGCTAGTTCTCAACTCTCCTGGGTCTGAAAGCTGCTCTCTGTTACTTTTCCTTACCTTTACAGATTCCACCCACAGCGATTCAGCTAATTCTAAGGTAAGAGACTATTTACATGTCTGTGACCTGTAAGAAACCTGACTGATCTCCCTGCATATTAACGTCGACCACTACAGACCATCACAAGACTGGCAGTGTCGTTTATGATCTACTCTCTGTTTCTCACTTAAACTGCAGAAGTCATGTAAATGTAAGGACCCATTATGATTTTGTACCTAGTGTATTATTGTTTTGTGGTCTTAATATAAGTAATATTCCACATATGTATGTGTCACCATGTGGAATACTGGAGAAACTAAGACAAAGTTGTATTGGTAGATTCCTCTGAGATAAAAGGCATTTTCAGATGACAACAGTTAGTACAGAGGTCTCCAATGAGGTCCACAGAGCTGCAGAGTTTAGCTCCACTCTGATTAATCAAACCTGAAGCAGCTAATCAAGGTCTCTGGGACTGACAGAAACATCTAGGCAGGTGTGTTGGAGCAGGTTGGAGCTAAACTCTGGAACATGGATTAGAGAGTTTAGTTTAGCAGATCACTTACTTCAGTGAGAGTAAGATTCAGATTGTTTACAGTTCAACTTATGTTGGAAGTTGACAAGTTTTAATTACTCACCAAAGCCATTTCTCTAGCATTTGGTAAATGAGCATGTAAAAGATTTGTCTCAGCAGCAGATGAACATGTGATATCATCAAGTCTTGTAAAGCAACATATTTTTTTGTCACAGGGAACATTGACCTCCAAAAAAGACCTGAGTGCCAAGGACTTCCTCTCGCTGTCCATCATATCAGCTGTGACCCGGAAGAGAAAGAAACACCAGAGCAGCTGCCCATCAGACAGCAGCACGGATGAAGATTCAGAGCATGAACCAATCAAAGCCAGAAGCTGTGACAAGATGTGTGAGGAGAGAGAAGTTCCTGAGGACGGAGGCCCAGCGCCAAAGGCAGAAGAAGAGCCTGAAGATCTAGGTGAGATGAAGGGAAAGAGAGAACAGGTGGAGGAGGATCTCGGATACCTCCAAAGGCCTAATGATCAAGAAGGAGAGAGACTGATGGAGGAGAAGGTTAAGGTTTGTGTGAGAGCACAGAAAGGTCAGATTTGTTTTCAACGGCCTCGAAGCTTCTTATATTCACAGCAGTGTGTGTCAGAGCTCAGAGCCTCCTCACATACAAACAACTCATCCTCCAGCTGCTCCAACCCAACACAATCCCCAGATGCCACTCACAGTCTCGCCCAGGGAAACCTTCTCACCTGGAAAATCACCCAGCGGCAAAGAGTGCGACCTCACTCACTGTACCTGGAGCGGAGCAGAACAGGAGAGGAGCAGAGCCCTGTAGCGATGCCTGCCCCTCATGCCCACCCTCTGGGATTTTCAAGAGTCAAGGCCTCTCTTATTAGACTACGTCAAGCAGTGTCGCCCAGTAGGAGCTGCAGGGAGGCATCTCACCAGCAGAGCTGGAGGAGTCAAGAGCAGACCAACATCATGGTCCCACCCAACCCAACCCACCCATGGGAAGCAGGGGGTGAGCGGCGACCAGCCTCACCGGAGACACAGCGGAGAAGAAGAAACTGGAGGCGCCACACAGTGATGGTTAATATGCCAGTGGACGGATGACCAAGTGTTAAGACACTATAAAATGTCGAACATGAAATGCAAACACATAAACAATCCCTTTACAATCTCAGTCCTGCACAGCTTTAACGCCTAATTCTTTCCACTCTCCAACAAGAGAAGGGCTGTCATAATGTCACAACCATATGACAGAGCATCAGTCTCGTCCTTAGTGTATATGAAGGGTCAGGGGCATTACTAAGCACAATGTGGCATAACATGAGGGTTAAACATGATTAATAGTCATCCACCTTATTTTGCAATGTGGAAGTAAGTGGTTTTCTGTGGATGTGAACTAACTGTGCTACAAACCAGTGTGTTTATGATTATGATGAGTATGATTATGTTAATAAACTAAAATAATACTGTAAGAAATACCAGTTTACAACCAAAAGCATAACAAGCTGTTTGTACAGCAAAAAAATAATATGAAGTAGGTAACACCGGAAGTCTAACACATTTAGGTTAAAAATGGTGACGTGCTCCTACATCAGAAATAAGGTGGATAGAACATATATTTAGATACTCAAACATGTTCCCAAATTTGTTTTAAAGAAAACATGGTCTGGAGTTTGCTCCCCCCACCCATTGGAAAAATGAATAGCAATAAAAATTGTTTGTGGCAAACACCCACCGAGAGATCTCTTATCAAGCATACCTCACTGTGGTCTTTCTCTCCAGCCTGTTGGGTTTGTTTCACTCCATGGCTTTGATGAACCTGTCCAGTTAATTTTTATGGCCAGAACGTTGGTTTCTTAATGTCATATTAATGTCATATATGTAATGCCTTTTAATGTAAACTAAACGTCATGTTTTGTACTCTCTGTGCATGTACATACAGTACGTGGGAGATGGTGCGGACCAACTTTTGTAACAAATGTAAAGAATCTTGCTAAGTTAACCTCTGTGTATATATCATATTTATCATTTGTAATGGTATTTGTTTTTAAGTGTTTCTTTTTGTGTAATACACTGTGTATATTGGTTTACCTTTGTGCTGTTACATAAAGAGTATCTTGTTTCTGTGTGGTTCATGTGTAAAAGACCGACACCATATTGAAAAGATTTGGGTTATTTTGTAGATTGAAGAGATGGTAACTGTGTAAGGTTCATATTTACAGTTGTGCTGTAATTGTATCAGATTACTGTACAGATTTTGTACAAAGACTCTTAGTTCTTCAAAACAAGGCACATTTTAAACATGCATTATGGCTCAATGTAAAGGGAAACCCTCAATACAGACTGTTTGTTTCCACAGACCTGTTTAGGTGTAAGAACACAGGTATGTTCTGTAAACATTACAGGGTCTACAGACCAGTGAATATTTTTAGCAGTTGATTACAGGATAAGGTTTTTATGAAAATAATACAAAGATCTAACTCTGAGAAAATGTATATCGGTTATAGAAAGCTATGCAATGTCAGACTGTATTAAATAACATTGTTTCAGGACTGGATGTTACACGTTTATTTCCAGAACAACGGAGCATGCAGATTATTTATCGATCATTGTTGTTTGCGGCTCTTAGTTTGTCTGTATGAAGGGATGCATCGACGATCAGTTTATTGTAAAGACGGACAGCGAGTAGAACAGTGAACATAACATGGAAAATACATTAGAAAGGAAACTGAATAATTTAATGGGCGATATATTTGGGTTTTCCACTCTTTACAACACAGTCCTGGTCATGCATTAACACTGAAGTATGTGCGTCATAAATTATGAGTGAAAATCTGTACGTTTGTCCTGCTTTTTTGGGGTGTTTCACATAAAATGCGCTATTAGACATCCAGAATAAACAAAGATCTTACATTAGCTCGTGTTATTTCCCACGTCATGGCAAAGATTCGTGCAAACTCACGAGTAGTCCGTTTCTGTTGAATCATTTACATAAAGAATTGTAGGCCATTGTTTTGTCAATTTAATAGTGCAAACCACTGACCATACATGTGGGACCGCACGTAAGATTTTAATAAACAAATCTGATCAGGAAAACACAACAGACGGACAGACAGACAGTTTTAGCTACCAGAGATGCTGTTACAGTAAGACAGTAAAACGGGTCGATCAGACATGTACGACAGAAAGGAAACAAATCGAAACGCTGTCCATCGCTGGGCTTTATTCAGCACGGCTCGAGTTCTGGCCCGTTTGGGGGGTTTGGAGTAATAACTCATTCTCGGCTCTCAGTCTCTCCACCTCGCTCTCCAGTTCTCGTACGCGCTGGGCGCCGTAAGCCGCGGCCGCGCTGTCGTCACAGGGCTCGGGGTTCCGGACGTGGCGGAGCCAGTTGTTCTCCTCTTCTAACCGCGACATGCACTTCTCCAGCTCCAGGTATTCCCTAACCAGTTCTTGCTTGGACATGTTCTGGAGAGTCTCGACGTGGTATCTCTCGTAGGTCTCGGAAAAGTCTCTCTGCAAAAACTCGCCGCCTGCGCGCCCGGGTCTTCCCATACCGTCGCTCCCGCCGCCGCCTTCCTCCTCGTCCTCCTCCTCGGCCTCAAAATTCTCCTCCTCGCTGGCCGTGTCGTCGGAGCGGATCACTCCGGATCGCCGGCCGCCCAGCTCCGTGTTGAGATCGGGCTCTTCGCGGTCGTGCTCCTCCATGAGGAACTGCGTTGTGTTGTACGGGGCGACGGGAAGACCTTTGGCGAACATCTCGGCTCGCACCCGCGACGCCCGCGCGGTCTCCCGTTCATCCAGCTCTTTCTTCTCCTCCCAGGTTAATTTAAAGTAAGGCTTCCAGCGGCGCTTCTTCTTTGAGGGTCGCCTCCGGTGTTTCTTCTTGCCCTGGCGGCCATCTGACAGCCCCTCGGCGTTTTCTCCAGTGCAGCCCGAGTTCCTCTCATCACTCTGGGTTTCGCGGACTTCACTGGACGTTTTCTCCGCAGGAAACCCGTCGTCACTTGCGGCGTCGCCGGTCTTGGGCTCCGGATCGCTCCTATCCCGACCACGGCACATCGGATGCGTGTCTCCAGACAGCAGCCCCGGACAAACCTCCAGCTGATTTCCTTGCACTCGTTTCGAGGAGACGCTTGTCAGGTCGTGTCTCTGCCGCCCTCTGCCGTCCCCCGCCGGCGGAGTTTCTTCTTTAATGAGCTCCATAACTGCACACTCCCACCTGAAGGAGACACAAGTTTGTGATCAGTGGATGAGGGACATCCTCCTTTGTCACAACAGAGGCATGACTGGAAACGAACTTATAAAAACTGCCCCTTAAAACAGCCCAGCGAATACTGAGGAGCCAAACTGCTCAAAGTGTTTACTACAAAGTGCACGTCACTCTTTGTTGATTGAACACAACACAAGTTAACCTGCATCATCTTACCGTCGCCTCAGATCTGGTGTGTGAGTTTTTATGTCAGGCTGCTGCTGTTAACTCTTCCCGATCCGTCCACTATTGACTCGGTTCGCTGACAGCCGCGAGAACATCTCCCTCCGACACAAACTCCAATTCGCTTCTGCTTCGGAGAAGAGCGGGGCTTGTCAATTTATTACCTCCCCCGCGTAAGGCGCATGCGGCCAGCCCTCGTTGTGGGACTTGAAGTCCCGCTCAGCATTGACACGCAACGACACCGTCGCCGCGAAACCTACATTACCCACAATTCAACGATTGTTTTCAGGCTCGATCGCGATACGCCCACTCGGCTTTTTCATTGGTGGGAAAGTTTTTGGTGCGCTCGCTGTCTCGTTCCGCCAGTCTGATACGTGCTTTCCGCTGTCAATCAAAAGGAAAGCTGTCCCGGCCGCTCTAGTGGACGCTACCAAGCGCGACCGAAGCAGGTACAAACATCCGCCTTATTGTGAAACACATCGAGCTTTAAACGATTTACAAAGACATCGCGCTGACAGATGCGTTACTGCTACACTGCACTCACAAAGCATGTGTCGGTATCGGAAAATATTGTAGTGGTTGTTTTGCATTTTTGCTCTAACAAATGAGCGTCCCCCTGCGCCCTTGGCAGGATTGTTCACCCCTCTCGCATAAAGTAGTTCTTTCAACAGCTTTACGCTCAGTTCAAAGCGAGCAGTAGCGATTGCGTCTGCGGCGATGACGAGCGCGCAATTTTTCCTCATTTGAGCAGTTTGCTCTTGTCGAAGTGAAATGTTGCATCTCAACATAAAACATTAAACGTCCTTGAGTTGTTTTCTTGAAACGATAAAGTGCAGAAGCGATCGTTTAGCGGTCCGTTGGTTTGCTAGCTAGCTAGGTAATGGATTAACATGAATAAGCTAGCACAAGTAAACTGGTTAATCATTAAAACCAGCCGTAACGATTCTGAACTAAATTGAATTTAATTTACGTGCATTCAGCTAAAGAAGTTACAACAAGTGAAAGACATTGTTAAAATACACGGGTTTGTTGACCGGCTAGCTGGTCGAGTATACGTGTTAGCGCTACAATGGGTGAATGGTGAGGTTTTTAGGAAAGTCGTGTAAAAACTAAGACACAAATGCTTTACACAACACTTACGTAACGTAAATGAAACGCCTAGTTTGGGAATTTAAAGAGCGCTTTTGTTCAGAGCAGAAGTCATGCTAGGGAAGTTAGCTAGCTGCATCGCTTGTGTTAATAAACGCGAGGCCTGTGTGATAGCCATTGACATTAAACGTTATTAAAACGCTTTCATTTGTCTATAGCGTTTCCAACCTGCCACCTCAACAAACAGCGCAGAAACCATCGTATGCATTGTACACAGATGCCATTTGGTTTGCCAGAAACTACCAATACAAACGAAATGGCAGAATAAACTGATGACAAATCACGACAGACTTTCTGCTTTAATTTGAGAGACTTGCTTTAATTTCACTGTGATAATGTGGCGCACTTGAGTTTGATCCAGATGATGGGAGAACAACCTGAAGTGTGCGTCTCATTTAAACAACATCAGTGCCTGAAGGATTCGTTTAAGTCTTATTCTACAATGCTAAATATCACAGCATAAATGTAATACTCATTCAGACTCGTCCATGTTGCTGCCAGAGAAAGTTACACAACCCAGTAAACACCTAGTCCACTTGTCTGTGGGTATCTGTTACTGATCTCATATTAAACCTTCTCAACATGAAACGTTTCACCTGTATGTTGCATGCGCAATGCAAATTTGAGCATTTATTTGTATTCTCCCATATGAGTGGCCCCTGTATTTTTTAAGGCATTTTTTGATTGCATACATACAACAACATTCAGTTCTACAAAGTGTCTGAGATCCAGTAACAGGATCAGCAGTGCTGTTACCCATTACTTGTGCAGGTGGTTATTACAGTCAATTTCAACCTTCAACAGTGAGATATTAATAATAATTTAGTATCAATACCTCTTTTAAATGTAAGAGTACATGCATCATGCATTATTAACAGAGTCAGTGAGTGCCTCTGCAAACAGCTACATATAACCAGAATTACACAGAACAAAACACATCATAAACATTAAATGGCTCAATTAACCCCAGCACATTTCTGGGAATTGCACTCGTCTTGTTCCTATTGGATTACCTGTAAGATCCATTTCAGAGCTATGAGGTTAGAAAACTTCTGCACCTGAGGAAACCAGTTCACAATATATTATTTATCATTCTTTAACATGAATGTTCCTTTGATTTCCGTGCAGTCAGATGAATTCATATGCACACATGAAGCTTTCTCTTCCTGCGTCTCAGCAGGAACACTAAACCCTGAGTCACAAAAGGCCACACTAACCAAAGCAACAAGGTGCATCCAGAGATGCCAAACAGCCACCACTTCTCCTGCAGGCAAACCAGAAATCAAAACATTAAGAGAACTTGAAATGAAGGCATTTCCTTCACACACACACAAAGTCTTTGTCACTGCTACTCAGTCATAAATTCTGTAACAAGCAGTGTTGATGTAGTTCCTTTTTAAGCTCATGTTTTTTTAAGTCACATTTTATCCCAGTCTCTGGCGCTGTCAGGTGTAAGCGGGATCTCTAAGCGAGTTTTTTGTAACCCCTGAGCTATTTTCTGAATTCCTTCTGTCATTGTTTTTATAATGCTCAGTTTAGACAAATCACGTGCAATTTTCTTGCTTTTATTCAGCTTCTGACTCTTACATTTGCAGTGACAAGACCCTCAACCATCTGTAGCTGTAGTTTTCTGTACTCTGAGTGAGTTCTGTTTCAAATCTGCCAATTTCATTCCTGAACAGTCACTTCAATAGCAGTTTTGTCTTTTATTCTTTTTTCTTTTATCAAGTATGACATTTTTTTACCTGGTAGTGCTGTAACATTCTGGTACAAGACAACTTCCATATAAAACAAAAGCAAGAAACATGAACTGAATAAGTGAAATTATAATCTGATACCTGATGGTTCCCTCCAGCCTTGCTGCATCCCCTCACTTCCTGTATTCCTTCTGTTTATGGGGACACCATGCCTGTCGTCTTCCCCTCTCACCACGACATCCAGCTCCCACCTGAGTTGTCTGAACGACAGGGGTGTAGAGATGCTCCTGGTTTCCAGAGGACTCTGTATATTCCTGCCCATTTTGAAGACTATCTGACACTGCAGCAAGCTGTGTGCACATAAAAACAAAAGGTACAAAACTTTAATTGTCAGGTTAACTGTACTAAGCAATAAAGCAGAGAGAAAACTATTAATTTGATTTAGAATAAAACTGCACTTTTGTTCAATGAATTAGTTAAAGTTTATACCTTAACAGTGTCCAGCTGTTCGACTGAATCACAGAAGATTTCAATCTCTGTGTCACTTGTTGTTGTTAGGATAGGAGATCCACAAAATAATCATTACAGACAGCCCTCATATATGGTTCTTCTAATACCTGTGTTTACCAGTTGAGGGTCACTGTCAGGGACTATCTCTGTGGAATCTTGCTTTTGAAGAGTTTTTCTGTTGGTTCTTCTGTTGGTCTGTTCACTTCTCATTCAGTCAAACCATCAATTGGTTCTTTGGCATTTACAAAAATCATAAATTAAACTTCAGTTTATTCCATAATTAGTTGCTGAAAAAAACAAATTTTTACCAGGAAACAAATGCATACACACCTGATGTTAGAGGCAGAAGTGCTTCTGGAGGTCTGAGCATATCATGAATAACATGATAGAGAGGTTCAAAATAGCAGAAAAAAGATGCTGTCTTCTCATTTATTGGCATGGTATCTATTACCTGTAAGTTAAAAAAATAATAAACAAAACAAATTATTTGTTTGGCTGATTTGCAAGTTATCTGCACCAAAATGATTTGGTGAAGACACTGCAACAACCCAACAAGGTTACGCTGTAAGAACATTTCCCTAATGTGTCCATTTAGTAACAAAAACATTAAGTGTTATTTTAAGAGTTCTAGGTACATTTAAAAAATGTCCAATGTAACATTATTGCTTGGTTATAAGAATGTTATTCAAACATTATCTTAAATCTGTAACGTCTTTAAAATGTTCCACTAACAACCTTTTTGATATATAGAATATATGGTGTTACTGCAAAATTTTGATAACTGAGAGAACTTTAGCCAACGTTCTGAAAATATTCCCTGTTAGCTGGGAATGTCTTCTCTCTACCTCTTGTGCAACTTTCTTCATTTCATCCACATAAGCAGCCATGGCAGTTTCTTTGCTCATTTCTCCAAGTTGATTCCAAGCATCCCTGACACAAAACCAGGAAAGCACACAATTTTCACAATTTTCTATTTTTACTCCAGTCACACTGCAATCTTAAAGGTAAAACATTTCAAGCAACTGTTCTAAAGGTAAATGAAATGTATGTTGTGCGTAACAGGATTATTTAAACCTAACCATTTGTAGAGTCCCACAGGGTCGCAGAAGCCAGGACGTGACACTGCACATGGGCCACAGACAGCCTGTTTGTATAAGCCATGAAACCGGAGCATCACTTCATAGGAGGGTCTGAAGGAACCTGTGCAAGCACAGTTTACCATTTAACACAGGTGTCATGTTTATGGCGAAGTTTGTAAAATGCAAAACATGATGGTGATTTGTAGCCTCTTGTTTTTATTCTTTCAGTTTTTTATTTATTATTATGATTTCTGAAAATGTAAAGATATGAACATGTTTGCAAGGGCACGCTGTGAAGTTTCTTTACATCGGTTACGAAATGATGTAATTTACACATGAGTGATGACGTCATTCAACAATTACGTCATGTTTGTTAATTGAGAGCAAAACCACCATTTTTGGGTGGGCTCTGAATGACGTCGCTCTCTGACATTGTAAGAGATGGATCTCCTCTACAGGATCAACCTGTAAATGGCATTCACCGGTGTCATTTTATTTTCTACACAATGTTCTGTGCAGGTTTTGGAAGACAGCTGTGCTCTCGGTTTAACACTTTAACCCCATGTTTAGTGGTTTTGAATGAAACCCTCCTCGTTTATAATATATATAATATATGTGGTCCAGGTGACTGTTTCTCCAGCAGGTCAAGTGAACTCCGCACTCGATCACTATCATGTGACTGTAACACAAACACAACAACGACCGATCACACTGAAACAAACAGTCTATAAGAAGCGGGATAAGCAGTGTTTGTACGATGCCGAGGCTGATGCTGTTTGCTGCGGTCCTCTTAACACAACGGGATCCTTCTCACCACTTGACATTTCCGCTGGAGTTCACTTCCTGGTTCAGTCACGTGACATCGTATCTACGGTGATGATTGGTCGAAACGTTTCCGCCCCAAAACGAGTGCCGACGTCAATATCTGACGTATTAAACACGCTCCGAGTTTTCTTCATCATTTTCCAAACCAACTTTTTGCACTTTTGAGCTGAAATGGGATCCGTTTCTGCACAAAGAAAACAATCAAAACTATTCCTTTTTTCTAGATATTGTTATTTTTCTACATTTTGCATGTTATTTACATAAACAAATAAACGTGTTATATATATATATATATATATAATTCGTTTTTAATCGCATCGATGTCATTTCAGTAAATCAGTTGCTCTTAAAACTTTGCTTGATTCAGTGTTTTATTGTGAAATAGAGAGCAGCAGGGGGAGACATTGTCCACTGCACAAAGCTCTTTATGGTAAGAAGTTATAATGTAGAGACAGCGGTGACCATATATTGTGCATGTGTTTTTAATTGAGATTATATTATTATTTTTGTTTATGTCTAGTCCTGTTTAAACGAGGTGCGCTTAAACATCGGTAGTTCAGAATATTTTTTTGGTGTTTTAAGACAGATAGATAGCACACAGCAAATCCAGTGAAACCTCATTCGTGCTTTGTACTTGCAATGCTGCATCAGTTTATACTGCGTCATTGTGCAGAATGTGACGTATCTGTGACGTATCTGTGTTCAGCATGCATGACCTCATCAGATGAGGCAGTGTCTGTGCTGTGAAAACAGATCTGTCTGATTCCTGCACAGAGACATTCGTGCATTTATCCTCCAGCCTCAGAGGACCAAAACTGCATCATGTTGAGACAGAAGCCAAAATGCGACGAGCCCCTGAAAAACCTGGGTAAGACAATCCAGGATGATTATTATTATTTATGTATTGTTATGTATTATTATCATATTATCAAGTTAATTATTTCATTTTTTAATATGTTTTCAATATGTTTTAATATGTTATAAATTTGGGACTCTTATCATTGAGTATTCTTAATAATTCACCACCACTAATAAAATACTATTTTTTAAGGTAGACTGTAAAGAGGCAAGCCAGTTTTGTGTTGCTATAGCTGTGTGTGGTTATTGCATCTTTGCTGTTCAACAGATTTTAAAATCATGTTTTTGTTGGTCTTTCCCAGAGAAATTATGAGCAAAGGCCAGACTGTAACAGGAGAACAAGTCAAAGTGTTTGTTTTTAACAGTGCTCGAGCCTTATGCACAATATTTGTTTGAATGTAATCCATTGTAGCAGTGATGATGAGTTCATCATAACAGCTCTATGCAAAAAAGGGAAATTTAACCTCTCACTACATTTTCCTCATGACAAAATGAAATGAATGCACACGTAACATCCAGAAGTGTATAGCTTTGTTTCTTTTTATTTTCATTTTTAGTTATGTGTATTCAATGTTATTTAAAGAATACTTATTGAGTTAAGTTTAGTGTTGTGTTTTATTCATATGATGTAGCGTTTGTATTCTTTAATTCTTTAAGACCATGTTTATTGTCATGTAATTGTTAATTACTCTTGTTGAATAAATTATAGTTGTGATTTGGCCTTCCATCATGTCACCTTTATTGGTATGAATGTATGGAAATTTGTTCTGATAGGTTGGTATATTAGCACCACATTTCGTGGTATATATAGTTAAAGACTCAAAAGTATATAACTTAATCCATATATCAAAGTCTAATATCTGAAACTGTTGTCTCTGCCTGTAGCAGTAAACCAGAAGAAAAGCCCCTTTTGGTTTCCAGCAGTTCATTGATTAAACCCCAGAATAAAATAATAAAATAGTTTAAACAGTTAAATGTATTGAGATTTAGTGACGTATTCTTGAGGATTCATGCTTTTCTGAAACTGATTGCCTTTAGTTTCAGTATAATGTAGTTGACTGAATTGAGCAGGATGTAAATGTTATATCTACGTTGCTTTTGTACCAGACAGACACAGGATTTGTGTTTTACAGATCTGTTTGTTAATGTAAGTATGCAGCACAAATGTTTTAAACTTTTATTCCAGATAAGTGGACAGCCCATCACAACCACCTTTTGCTTAAAGAATCTCGCAATTTGAACAAATGCTGTGGGTGAATAGAAAATTTGACTCGCATTAGATTTGCTGTTATGATTTCCCTTTTAATTTGTAAATAGGCAATGCCACCGTTTCTGTTTTGTTGAGTGATGCAAGAATAGGAAACATTAGAGTCATGAGTCACGTTCAGATTTTGACAATACTGAGCTTTGTCAGTTTGTGCGAATGCTTTAAATCCAACACTTTACATTGTTGTGCTTGCAACATTTCCTCCTCCTGTTCCCAAATTTCTGTGTCCACTATTTTAAGGCATTTTCATATTCTGCTCTAAATCAGTGACAAATGTTCATGTTCTCACAGTTTTAATATAAAGATAATTTTGGGGTGAACTATCCCTTTAATACTCAGTTGTAAAGCAGCCCAATGACCCGTCTCTTCTGTTTAAATAAATCTCTGTAGGGGTCGAGGACAATGAAGACGTGAAGGCTATGCTGAAGGGCTCTTCCATTCTGAAGGTGCGTTCTCCACTCTGGCAGAGGAAACATATGCTGAAGTTGATGGATGACGGAGTCACAGTCTGGTGTGAATCCAACAAAACCTTCAGCAAAGCCAAGTCTCAGCAATGCTGTAAGTTTTCATGCACGGCATTAGACTTTCTACATGCTGTTCTGAGATCAGTGAAGAGCAGTTATGATATGTGATGGTCTGTACTCTGGCCCCTCCCGGGAACACACCTCCTCATTCAGAGAGGGGGTTCCTCTCTCCTCTCTGTAAGCTTCACTGTACACTCTAATTACAGCCTGTTCTGGGTGGGAAGAGAGAGCGGCCCTTCATTCTATGGTTTGCTCCTTATAGTTCATATGAATAATAATCATTGCCCTGGCAACATGGCCCAAATTAGAATTCTATTCTATATTTGCTTCTAGTTTGAAAGATCAAAAATGTTACAGAATTTAAAATTGTTTAAATAACATTTCAGTAACCAAACAATAACATTAATACAACATCTAAAAAAAGGACATGTTGAACAATTGTAGAAATTCCAACATAACATTTTTAATGTTTTGTTACTTAATGGAAATGTTAGGAAAACATTCTTACAACCTACTGTTGGTGGGGAATATATGAAAGAGCAACATTCATTTTCTGGTGTATGTTTTGTAGATGCTTGTGTGCATAATATTCTATAGTGTGTATATTTATATTGTTTGTATATATAGATCAGCTTTTAAATCTTCTGTCTGTTCTGTTATCATATCTCAGCTGAATGTGGCACATTGTCAGTATTTTAATTTATTGTGTGGCATGAGAGTGGTATGATAAACAGAGATTATTTACAGAGTGTTTTTTTGTTTGAGCCAGAGTGATAAATAAAGCTGTGCAAACAACAAGGGTTTTCACCATGAGTGAAATCTCCATTAACACAGACTGTGTAAAGTGTGCTCAGAATAAATGGGTATAAAATGGGTTCAGTCTTACAGCAATAAATAATTCTGTATGAAAACATTGATTTAAACAGTTAAAAGGATAAGGCCTGTGTATCTGTGTACAGTACATACAGCTGTCTACCCCCCGCACTGATGTGCTTTTTCTCCTTTCAGATTTTATTTAGCTTATGTAGTGTATTTAGTGCAAGTACACAGAGAAACGCAAGTCTGTGTGCAGTATTACAGAGCAACAAACCTAACTAATGCTACTAACTAAATAAATCAGTAGTTTAACAGTAACGCAACTGTATTTAAAATAGATTTGCACTTAACACTTTTACAGCCGAGCAGACTGGGACCATAATCTAACTTTAACAGAAAGATGCAACTAAACTGTTCTTTATTTGTCATATACCACATTGGGAATTCTGATTCATTTTCTTTTGATGATGCATGTCAACTAACCAGTTCAAAAGATAATTCATCAATTTATTTGTTTCTCTGTGCAAAAATCTCAGTGTGTCATTATGTCTCCTTAGTTGTGGCTGGATGTTTAGTTAAATGCTGCTGTTAAATGACGCATTTTATGGTTCTATCGCTTGTTTGTAGTGTACTTATATCTGTTTAATACTGATAGTTACGAATATCAAAAGTTTCCCTTTAAATTGTGTCAATGTAGTTGAAGCTGTTTCTTGGTAATAGCTTGTAGTTCATTGAATTGTGTTTTCAGAAGTGTAGCTTGATTACAGCTATAATTCAAAACCTTGTTGTGTTAGATTACAGTTATATACATATTACTATTAGATTAGATTAGATTCATATAATAATGGATACATTCTGCCTCTGAAACACACCCCATGTTACATCATTTCATCTTCACCCACAGTCGCTGTGACAGAAGTTGAATGTGTGCGTGAGGGCTGTCAGTCAGAGACGTTCAAAAACGTGTCCACCTCTCTCCCAGAAGAACAATGTCTGACCATCGTGTTTAAAGGAGGAAGGAAGAGCTTGGATATCCAGTGTACCACAAAAGAGGAGGCTCAGCACTGGGCCTGTGGCATCCGCACCCTGCAGGGGAGACTCAACAACATGACCCACAAAGAGAAACTCGACCAATATCCTTCTCACGAGTTCTCTGGAGTCCTGACTAATCAAATCAGAAGTGACATCCTGTGATGTAGTGCTGATTAAATTTCTCCTGTCTTTTCCATCAGGGTAATGAACTTGCTGATACATTTAGCATTTCTTTCATTCAATGGAGAATGTTTCTGCATCTTTATCCAAAAACATCTCCATGTCCCATAACACACACACACACACGTTTACTATCTAAACATTCCATAGAATTCAATTGTTTTTATATCTAAACCACACTCTAACCCTAACAGAAAACTTTCTGCATTTTTACAATTTAAAAAAAACTTAATGCTATAAAAATATAGTAAATATTTACAAATGAGGACATCCCAAAAGGAGGTATTGCTCAGATTTGTCAGGTTTTGCTCACTTATGGGTACAAATTGATCCCAAATATATGATTAAGTAAACACACACACACAAAAATCCCATTGACCCTTGACCCCTCTTACCTGGATCCACGGCTACCTGAAACAAGCTGACATTAACCAAGACGGAAAGATGTCATATGAAGAGGTGCAGACGCTTCTTCAGATGATCAACATTGATGTGAATGAGGAGTACGCCAGCAGCCTCTTTAAGGTCAGCCTTTATACTACAGCAGATGTTGACTTGATGTTTCAGAAGCAAACACATCCACCAGAGCCACTGTAATCACAGAACAGCCTGTGAAGCTGATAGAGAAGCACTGAAGCCTAGTAAGATGTGTGGTGAGGTGAACTGTGAGTATTTAGTTTCGTATTGGGTGAAATCTCTGGTGAATCTGGTTAAATCTTAATTTGAAGTTGGTTTTCATGTCAGTGTGAAAGTTTTTTTGTGTTTCCCAGCATTCTAAATCCAGCAGCTACTTTAGATTGTTTGAAATGTTGATGAGGCCGTGTGAACCATTACAGAGATTCACCCAAAAATGAAAATGCATCATTGCACATGATGACAGAGTGATTTTTGGATTCACACTGCAGACAGTCTGAAGATCTAAAGAAAAGATGTGGTCTGTTAGATGCAGACAGGTTGTGAAATCAACAGAGCCACACAGAAGCCATTTCTTCCATTGTCTATATCTGATGCACGACTGTATTTCTGCACCTTCACTGTCTTAAATATCTGCCTAAAACAGTGAGAAATAAGACACTTGTCTTATGAGTCATTTACTCACCCTCGTGCCATTCCAGACTCATACAAATGCCTTTCTTCTGTAAAACACAAGATGAGAAATCTTGAATAATGTTAACGCTGGTTGTTTTTTCAAAACACAAAGTGGATGGTGTCTGATGTCCTTTTGTGTTCCATTGATTGTGTTCCAAGTCATACAAGTTTGAAACAACATCCCAGCTGACAAATTTAGGTTGGAAGAACATCGTTAAATAACAAATGTTATATATGTTTTTGATAATTTTGGGAGAACTTTGAAAGAACTTTAGCCAAAAGTTAGCCAATGTTCCAATGAAGCAGGATTGTGAGTAAACGGTGACAGAATGTTGATTTTTTTGGGGTGAACTGTTTCTTGAGAGTGTCTCTGCAGAGTTGTAGTTGAGTTGGATCCGTGCTTTGTGTGTACAACAGCAGTGTGATAAATCAGGAGATGGTCGCCTGGAACATGAGGAGATCGAGCTGTTTTGTCATGAGCTGTTGCGTCGACCTGATCTGGATGCAGTGTTCAGTCAGTATTCAGCTTGCGTCCTGTCCACTGTGGATTTGTGTGAATTCCTGAAAGAGCAGGACGAGGACCACACACTTGTTCATGCTCAGAGTCTTATCTTCAACTATGAGCTCAATGAATGGGGTATCTGCACTTTGTTCATTGTTTATGTTTCTGTACACCAAATCCACCAAAACACCTAAATATGTTTTACCAAAAAACAATACATTTGAGAATTGTAAAGAGCCTCATAATTTACACTAATAATCTGTATCATGTTTAATAATAATAAAACATAATTAAGAAAATTGATGTTTTTGTAAGTAAACAGCAGGAATCCAAACTAGTGACATCAACTTACAGCTTTCAATTTCACTTTGTGACACTGATATTTATGTGGCCAGTGTGGCGTCTGGAAACTAATCTGACTGAGGGCAGATATATAAACAATTAAACATTTTTAAACAATTAAACAGTTTTACGTTACATGTCAAAACAATGAAAAAAACACAAATTGTTGCAATTTGCATTGTATTTGTATTAAATTAGGCCTGTATAACTGAGCTTACTGATGCACCTGTGTTCTGTCCCACACAGCCCAAAAGAACCAGTTCATGACAGCCAACGGTTTCACAATGTACATGCTGTCTAAACAGAATGAGGTGTTTAACCCGGAGTACAGCAGAGTGGATCAGGACATGAGCCGTCCCCTTACTGACTACTTCATCTCCTCCTCACACAACACTTACCTCACCAAAGACCAGCTCATTAGCGAGAGCAGCGTGGACCCTTACATAAAGTATGGCACACGTCACAAGAGCAGCGCTTGTCCTTTAAGAAGATAACTCATACAAACATACAGGACAAAATGACCCTCAAATCTCTCACACAAACACTGACAACACTGCACAAATTGCAAAATTGCATGTAAATATAATTCTTGAATTAACTTTAAAAAAATAGTTTCAAAAAGTTTCAAAAGTCCTCACACAAGGACAGTCCTCACACAAGCTTTCTCCACAGTAGTTTTGACCAAATAATGTTAATAACACATGCAGTTAAACACACACAGACACACACACACAGTGTACGTATTTGTTTATTTGTGGTATAGGGCCCTCAGTCACGGGTGCCGCTGTGTGGAGCTGGACTGCTGGGATGGAGAAAAGGAGCCGGTTATTTATCACGGACACACTTTCACCTCTAAGGTGCCATTCAGGGAGGTGGTGGAGGCCATTGCTGAATACGCCTTCAGGGTGAGCACAGGGAGAGCTCTGAAGGGAGGGCGGGATCTTATGCTTTCAAAGCTAACTCGTCTGAAATAGACCTTAGACCTAATAGATCTGAATAAGCTAAGATACCCATTTGATTGTCATCATTTACAACTAATTATTGAAGTTCCTAGCACAGACGTACATCTTTTACATGGATTACAGGATGTTTTTAAAACAGTGGTTTTCATACATTGATGAACATTGATTGTTTTCCAGGCTTCTCCGTATCCTCTTATTCTGTCTCTGGAGAACCACTGCTCTGTGGAACAGCAGACAATCATGGCCAAGCAACTGCGCTCCATTTTGGGAGACAAACTGCTCACAGAACCTCTCAGTGATAAGCCTCCACAGTGTCTGCCATCACCAGAGGTAGCATAAATCAGTCAGTCTTTATCATATGTAGTCTGTAATCTGTTTGAGCGAGCAGTCTCTCTTAACTGTTGTAAACTGTATGTAAAAACCAGGCAATAATTCTCTTTATTTATACTTTTCATACAGGTTAACTGTGAGGATATCTGATACAAGAATACTGTATATTTTATTCATTTAAATCTAGTGACATTTGATTGTTTTATCCATATGGACTAAAATGTATATGTATTTTAGATATTATATATATTTTACTTAAACATGTTTAATGTCAAGATATGTGATATACACGATATCCAGATTACAGTGTAGTACTGTTTACAGTATTAGTACAGTACAGTATTAGAATTGTGTCCTGGATGCTGATTGGTCAAGAGTTGTGCTAACTGAACAAACTGATGACCAATTATAATGTAGCATAATGCTGAAATGATATATTGATGTATGTGTGGTAGGATTTAAAAGGAAAGATCTTGATAAAGGCAAAGAAGAACAAGGTGGAGCAGGACAGCTCCAGCTCTGACATAAGTCCCTCAGAAGATGAAACCAAAGCTGAAAACAAACCTACAGCCCACAAGGTCTGTGTGTGTGCAAGTGTGTGTGCTGTCTTAACGTCACACTTCTGTACATCACCAGCAGCGGCCTCCGTCTACAGTATTCTTAAACAATTTCTAACATGCACTTTCTGTGTTGTTTTTGCACTGTTCTGTTCAGTGCATTTGGTGTATAATTAGTTTCCTTTTTGCCTGTACACATACTGTTTGCATGGGGGTAGGTTTTTTATGTTTTTTAAAGTAATAACATGGAGTGGCAGTTCACTTTTAACATTTCGGCTCATTGTGTGTGTGTGTGTGTGTGTGTGTGTGTTTGCATGCATGTGTTGCTGTTGCTTTTCCTCAGAAAGGGCCTCAGCTGAGCCCAGAGCTGTCTGATCTGGTGGTCTACACACAAAGTGTTGCCTTCAAAACATTTGACCAATCTGCCAAGAAACCACCCAATGAGATGGCCTCGTTCTCTGAGAATGATGCGTTAAAGCTTATCAAAGAGTCAGGTACTGTATACACTATAGGAAGTATGGCTGTGTCTGAAAGCCACATGCAGCATTCCAAGGTGTGATTGTATCAAGGCATGTCCAAATCCAATATTTGCATCACATCCTGTTTCCTGAGATACCTTAAAGACAGCATAGATGTATCATTTGTTTCCTCTGATATCACACAAGTCTGTGCGTTGTATCCAAGGTGCTGACCAAGGAGATGTTTGGCAATGTTCGGCTGAAAACCAAACACTTAAAGTTATTAGTTGAAGAAACCAAACGTTTAAAATGATTAAGTGTTGTTGAACTGTGAGCACTAGGTGGCAGTAATCATGTGCTGTATCAATATATAGCACTAGCAATACGCCTAGCAACAATATAAAGTTAAGTTCCACACTGCCTGCATGTCTAAACACAAAGGTGTTTGTTTCTTTAACTTTGTGCTATTTTGATCCTGTCCAAAGAAGGATGTCCTTTTTTCACACAAATTTCTTAAATTTTGCCACTATCAATGGATATATGGATATGCGTAAAATACAGTCGTTTTTGTGAACGATCATTTCCACTGTGTCTCACATTATGTTATGAGTTTAATTTATGGAATAAAAAGTTGGATTCCTTTGTCTTGCTAAAGCGAACTTTCATGTTTTAGGATTGAATGGTCTGGTCTGGGAAAAGCACACAGTCTCATATTCTGTAATTATTGCATTCAAAGTGCATTCAACATCGTACGTTTTCAGTGACTTTTTAAACACATTGACCATGAACTACGACCATGTTGTGTGTTTATTTGAGGGGTCCTCACCAAATTTGTCATCTGTCATTTGTAGGGAAGCTATTTGTTCGACACAACAGCAAGCAGTTGAGCAGAATCTACCCATCTGGCCAGCGTGTACAATCCTCCAACTACAACCCTCAAGAGATGTGGAACGCTGGGTGTCAGATGGGTAAGCAATACACCAGACAAAAGATTGCACAGATTTAGAGATGTACTGCACACTCCAGGTTTACAAACCAACAGAAAAATTCCTTTGCAGTGGCTTTGAACTTCCAAACCCAGTGTGAAGAGATGGATCTAAACAGAGGTCGTTTTTTACCGAACGGTCGCTGTGGTTACATACTGAAACCCAGTTTTATGTGGTCACCTAATTCTGAGTTTAACCCTGAGAGCACTGGAGGAGGACCTGGCCACAACCCAACACTGCTGACCATCAAGGTGAAACTCACAATAAAGAGATTGTTAGGAACTTGTTCTGCTGTCGAAAAGGCTTGTTTGCTTCCTGCTAGCAAGATCATTAAAGTGCACAAATTTGACTCCCAAATACGTATGAGGGAAGTATGCTGAAGAATGTGTAACGTTTGTGCGTAAAAATAATACACACAAGGAAAAACACTAGCATGCAAATGACAGGAAGAAAAAGTTTGCATTTTTTTTCAGTAGTGTTACATTAACATTAAATCCAAAGTGACAGAATTTACTTTTGAACGTGTCTTCTGTAATATTGGTGTGCGCTCCTATACTATATGATTTATTAGAATGTTATTCCAATAAGAATAATAGGAGAAAAGTTTTTCTTAAAATGCAGTGATTTGGTTCGCCTCAGAAGCAACTTTTCTTTTTGCCTGACATCCCCATCAAGTAAGAAATAATGTCAACCAATCGCCCAATAACTATTTCATCTTTCTTTCAGGATACTCTTGCAGGTAATGCAGCATCCCTTTAATCTTGCCAGTCAGTTAATGTTAATTCATCAAAACTTAAGGCAATTATTACCCACGAACGACTGCCAACACATATGGAATGTCCACATTTCACAGCGTTTTAAATGTCATTTCAGCTTGACGTCAATGCTAAATCACGTCATCACTTCAGTTTGACGTCTTCCTTCACAGGTGATCTCAGCCCAGCAGCTGCCTAAACCTGACAAAGAGAAGCGCCGCTCCATTGTGGACCCTCTTGTGTGGGTGGAGACTTATGGGGCTCCTATAGACAACAACAAAAAGAAGACACATCGAGTCGACAATAATGGTACTTCAGGATTTCTTAAAAGAACAGTTAAAAAACTAAAATGTCACTTAAAACCTGTTTCTTCATTTATTTAAATAAAACTTCCTTCTTACGATGGTACTTCAGGGATTTCTATTTTAGCCCCATTTTAGGTAGATTTCTTATTTTTCTTTTTATTTTAAAAATTATTTTAAAAGTTTTAGGAACATTCAAAATGGCCAGTTTTTTAAACGTTGTATTAACATTATCACCTGGTTTTAAGTTTATTTATGTTCTGTAACATTCAGCTAGCAGCTTAAGAAGACTGTTTTAATATATATCATATATAATGTTTAAAAGACATTCTGCTATTACCGCAAGAGCATTTTTGATAACTTTGAAATAACTTTTAGAGAATGAAGCCAATGTTCTGAGAATGTTCCTTGTTAGCTGGGTTCAGATGTGATTTTTTAATGCAAGAATTATGTAAGAAGATTTACACATTTTGTTCTGTTTGTGTTCTGAACAAAAACCCCTTCAGGCTTTAACCCGAGGTGGGACTGCACCTTCAAGTTCCAGCTACACGTGCCAGAGCTGGTGTTAGTGCGCTTTAAAGTTGAAGATCATGGCTATGCGTCCAAGAATGGGTTTTTGGGCCAGTATACTCTTCCTTTCTGTAGCATGCGTACAGGTACAGACTGATTGATTGATTCTGTGTTTAATACAAACCGCTCTGTCATAACTGCACATGCTGATCCTGTAAAATCTCTCCTGCAGGTTACAGACATGTACACCTGCTGAGGGCTGACGGTTCGAGCATGTCCCCCTCCACTCTCTTCATCCATGTTAAAATTACACCCGACTACAGCAGCCCTGTCAGAAAGGCAGACACACATACAGCCAAAGAATAAAACATGCAGCTCAGACATCTTATCTGCTGGCCTTCCTGGAAAAGTTGCTTCACTTTTTATACAAATACTGAGACCAAAAACAGTCACCAATGAGTGAAATGTACAATCATGTGAAAAAAGCAATGTGAAAAGTGCCTTATAAACACCAGCTAATGCTGTGATTCTACAGAGGTCGAGCTTTATAATATTAAAAAGTACCGTAAACCATTTCAGATGCAGGCATTTTCCAAAGGTACAAACTACTGATGACTGATAAAATGTTTACACTGTTATTTAACGTCTTAAAAATGACAAAGCAATACATTTGATATGGAACAGGTCTTTGCACCAGCCCTTGTTATGTAGCACATTTCTAATTCATATTTCACAGTTTAACCAAAGTTTTTTGTCCGCTGTGCAGCTGTGTAGAAGTGATAAGGTGACCAGAAGCTTTTGTGTTGACAATCACTGAGTCTGTCCTCTCTTAATGCCTTATTCCAACTCTGTCCTAGCTCTCCAAACATTTCAGACTTGATGATGAAAGAAAAAACACAATACTGAAAAATAATTGTATGTTTTTAAGGTCTAGTGTTGCCATGTTAAAAACTCTTAAACTCTTTAAAGTATTGTTTATAATTCAATGTTTCCATGTTAAACAGTTATCTAGTCGGGTTAGAATAGAGGGTTTATGATGTTTATTCATCTTTCAGTGTATTTTTAGCTGCAGTAGTTTGTAGTGTGCTTATAAATACTTGAGTAGGTCATGATTTGTTTTTTTTATAAGTGTATGTTTGCTAAAATGGCCAGTTTGACATGAACACGAGCTAAAGACATCATGTGCTTTGAGAAGGTGAAGTAACACTGTGATGTTTATGGGATATTGTGTGTTACTGGACCATACACAGTTCTCATGTGATTAATAAATGTATGTAACGTGTGCAGCACAAGGTCCTCTTGTCATTATTAATATATTACAGTTACTAATATTATGTTCATAAATGCAGCATTGTGTCAGCAGAGCAAAAGGTGGTGGGTTCGATTCCCAGGAACACACATACTGGTCAAATGTATAACTTGAATGAACTGTAAGTTACTTTGGATAAAGGTGTCTGTCAGATGTGTGAATGCACTCTTGGATAAGTGTGTTTTTTTTTCATTAAAATGGTTTTAGGGATGATTTTCACACATATCTTCAGATCTCACATTTTGATCTCTGTTCAGACCCGAGCAACTCAACCCCAGGTGACGTCACAACATCCTGTGAAACGTTTAACACATTTTTGTCAGTGCAAACGTCGCACATTCATTGAAAACATGATGTGAAAACATTTCAATGATTTTCATCCAGGCTGTTACATGAACTCTTAACAGGCTGTATGTAATGTTAGCAGAAATGCCTGTGCATACAATAAATGCCTTTTATAAGATGAGAAATCTGAATGTCCTGATCAATCACAATGTGAAAGGTCTGAATTAAACCTGAATCACATTGAAAGATCTCAATTATTACATTTCTCAAACTCACAGTGTCTCCCAACGCGGAACAGAGGCGCGGACGGGGCGGGATCTGAAGCTTCACACCCGGCTCTACTCCCGCTGTCAGTCCGCTCACAGAGCCGCTACGCCGCGGTTCGTTCCGAGCAGAGACCGCTGCGTGCTCCAGGCGTTTGCATTTCTGTATTATTTCATTGTTACTGGACCGGACACCGTGTACACACACCGGCTCTGTTAGCAGCTTTGCTCGGTTTTGCTCATTTAAAAGCAGCAGGTGAGTCGCTCGTCTCATCGCAGTGTTACGTTTTTCATCGGTGAGTTTTACGGTGAGATCATCGCGGTGATCGCCGGAGCAGATTTCAGATGAATGTGTTGAAGTTTGTTCAATTGTGCATGTGTAAACAGTGAGTGAGTTTTAGGTTAGTTTATTCAACTCGTTTTAATTGTAATTGTGACTTTTTTACGTGATTTGTTCATCGGTTTCTGTTTGTAGGGCAGCGGCTGAAATCCTTCTCTGTTTAATTTAGCAACTCAGCTCAATTTCATTGTCTAGCTGTGACAGTCTGTGCATCTCCTTCTGCATTGTGGGTGTTTTATTCATTATTTTATTTATTACATCTGTGTTTTATTATGATAAAACAGTGATCACTGAGGTCTGTAGCAGGAGGTGAGAGGAGAAACAAGCACTTTAACATCTGCTGAAACAACAGCATTGTGAGGGAGACAAACCTGAAGAATTTCACTTCTTCAGGAAGCCACAGAAGTGATACAGAAGTGAGTTCTTGTGTCTTTCAATACGGAGCATTTGTACGCTTAGGTAAACATTTCATTTATTATATTTCAGGGCAGAAATTCAAAGGCTGTTTCTTTTCTCTGTACACATTTCTGTTTCTCTGTCCAACACTGTTCGGCTGGTCTCGCAGGTCCTTCCCTGCGGCGGAGCTTAAAAGGGACGGACCACCCAAAAATGAAACCTCTGTTATCAGTTACACTTCCTGTTGTTTTTCACTGTGCAAGTTTTTGTGATTATTTTGGGGAGGGTGGCAGCATCTCAAAATTCAGCATGACATGCATTTTTGGTGTCGAGGATGCATTTTAATGTAAACACTGTAAAAAGCACATTAATAACATTATATCTGTATAATATATAGATATGATATAATATATTATATCCAATAAGTACCATGTTACATATATTACCCATACCACACATGTGGTACATAAGTGCTATGGTGTTCATGGTATAAACCTGTCTCAGCTAGTCCCAGATGAGAAAAAACATAACACCTCCAGTGAGCTGTATAACTATAGTCACTGCTCTCATTCCAGATGCTAAAACAACTTCTTAGATCTTATCCAGAATCACTACACATGCGTGTGCTGCTAGAACTCACTGCCAGCATCATAAATACAACACCAGGTCAATGAGACTGTTTAAAGCCTGAAATCACTCCTAATGAATCACCCAGACTTCACAAAGTCATATGGAGAGGTCAAAGATCATCTTTTCCAGGCATGCAGTGAGGAGTTCTGCTGATCTGTGACCTGAGATCTTTGTCTGTCTGCTCCTCCTCCACATCCCCCATCTGCATGTCTTGGCTGGTGACAGTAATGGCTGTTTGGTCGTGACATTCCCCATGGTAAATATTTACACAGACTCAAACAGGGTTTTGACACTGTTTAGGATCAGGAGATGTTGTATATGTAGCCCGGGCCACAATAAGCGGAGCTGTTTAACTAACACTTCAACACTCTGAGTGTTAATAATTGGCTGTCTGTGAAGGGCACTGGATGTTGAAGGTGGTTGTGGGTTTGTTGCAGTACATTTCACAGTTCTCAGAGAAAGAATTCACTCATTTGCAAGCATAATTCCCAAACCTTTTGGACAGTAGTGAGTGCTGTGTTGTGGGGACTACCATACAGTACTTTACTGGGACTATACAGCATACCCACCTCTTCAGTCCAGACAATCTGAATGAAGTGTACTGCAGGTCGAGATACCTGTAACACTCCTGCAGCCATGAGCAACATCAAATGTACACAGATATTTCTCCTTTACCATCTGCTTTCTGTAGGTGTAGTAGCGTGACTTTAATTGCACCAGGCAGATACCTCTGTTTCATGAATAAGGCACATTTGTGATAAGACTAATTTACATGAAGAGGAAGCGTGTTTGTGCTGAATTTGAATACAGTGGTGCAGAGATATTTCAGTGCATGTAGCACCTGTTTAAATAGTTATGGGTGGTCAGTGGTAATATGCAGGTTGTATGGTGCAAATGTTTGGTAAACCAACAGACATCTGGGTCACAATGAAAAAGCTGCAATTATGAAACGCAGAATATGCTGTAATATTTGTACTGCAATTTCTCATGAAACAAACACTTCCCTATCTCAGTGTTCCCTTTTAGTTCACAATTAAAATTATGTGAGAAGTCGCACAGCACCGATGGTTTTCTTTCCCTTTAACTGTACACAAAATCATGATTCTGTAGATCTTCTGAGGTCATAATGTTAAGCAGTTTACAGCGGTATGTAGATCTGCGCCTATGGTGTGTAGACGCATCAGTGGATTTGTACAGTGGAATGGTACTATGTTAAACCTCACATCCAGAATTTCCCTGCTTAGTTGACAAAAAACATATCTAGAAAGACATATAGCCCAGTAAATGCCTGGGAGTGTTTACTTCAGCACAAGTACCAAATTACACAGCACCACAGCTGCTTCACTCATTCATGAATTTTAATTTCTGTAGTTTATCAGTTTTACATCTTCTCTTAGTCTTCCAGGCTTCCAGATGGTCTGAAGTCTTGGGACTTTTTCCATTAAATTTTTCTCTTTATTGCTCCTGTTCCTCCATTCTTCACTCTCTCTCTCTCTCATTATCTCTCTGTTTTTCCGTCAGGCTTTGGTCAGGGTGGGACTCCAGCTAGCCTGTGTGCTGTATCTCTGATTAGGCTGGTGTAATATCAGCACCATATTAAAACTGAGCCTGTTATCTTTCTCCCTGATCCTGTAGCCTGTCATGATTCATTATAGCTGCTGAGCTAACCCACTGGAAAATCTTCTGACCGGCGCAGGTTTGCATTTGCTCTGTGGAATTAGCTGGAAAACCGAGACAATGTGGCCTAATGAAGTGAATGCCACATTGACTTTAAGTCAAGTCTTTTCCAAGATTGAGTTGTCAGCAAGTTGTAGAGTTTGTGGAGGACACGACAGTCTGGTTAACTAGAGAATGATCAGCGGGTGTGTTAGGGACCTCTCTGTCCTTCTTTTCCTCTGAATTATGATCCTTGGAGTGAAAGGGGTGTGTCATGGGGTGGGAATAAGTGTGGTTTAACTCCTCTTTTGGGGGTAAACGTGTGTTGTTAATGTATTACATTTCATTCGGGGTCAGTGTGAGAACATACATGCAAAGTCAAACATACTTTCTCTGCAGTTGTACGCTTTAAGAGCTCTCATCAGCACCTGTATGTGTGACCAATGTGTTTATCGTTTGAGAAATTCCTGCAGCCATGATAGGAAATGTACTCAAACTTCCCTTATAAACAATATTCTGTTCCGTCTGCTTTCTGTCAGCTGTAGTAAGTGCAACTTTAACTGCGTCAGGCTGATAGTGCCAGTCTATAATAAATATAATCTACATAAAACTGAAAGAGGAATCTGTAGTAAGTAAGATTTGTGTAGCAGGAAAAAAATGAAGCAAACTGAAGACAAAAATCCCTTTTAAAGGCTTTCATGTAGAAAAGCAATGTTTATTCATAATGTCTGTGTTGACATGGATAGTGCTTAATCATGCCATGAGCCTGTTGGAAATACCTCCTGTTAATGTAATAATATAATAATGTGAATGAAAAAAATTTCACATTATCTGTAAAGCTTCATCTACCCAAGACTGTCTGAACAACAACCCCACACACAGGAAGTGGCAATTTTAAAGAACTCTTCTATCCCAAACTAATCTCTATTTTGGAAAAGATTTTTGAAATCAACACAAGAAAGGGGCATCACGTTATGGATGGGAATTGTGTGTTTATATATGTGTGTGTGTGTGTGTTCATGTGCAGGTTAAATAAACACTTTCTTGAAGTCCTGTGTGGAGCCTTACCAGAGGGTGTGTGTTAATGAAAGCTGGTGTGTATTCTGACACTTCTAATGTTCTGTGTAATGAGTTTAAGAGACTCTGTGTTGAGTGCTGCTGTTTATTGTGAATTGTATCGGGCCTGAGACACAGCCTGACACATGTAGTTGTTAGATAATATTATTGGATTACAGCCTGAGTCTGTCACATGACCTGTGTGGTGATTACCCAGCTGACCATAACGTTCTCAAAACATTGGCAAAACAATGTTCTCTCAAAGTTATCAAAAACATTCCTGCAGTAAAGTTAGAACTTTTCTACCATTATATATCACATCACAAATGTTATTCTTAAGTTGTAAGTGGAATGTTTTAAAAATGTTACAAAATTTAATTAATTGTATTAAATTCATTTTGTACAATTAATTTAAATTATATTAAAATGTATTTAAAAACTGAAAATTAGCAGACAGTAGACCCTAAGACCAGTTTGGGCTCCTCTGGGATTTACTCCTGGAAAGAACATTTTGTGTTGTGTTTGTGGTTGTTTTGGCATTCTTTCTCATTTACTTTAATGACGTCTCTTGGATCGCATTCCTGCTAGTGGTCTTCAGACGACCACTTCTTTGACTTTTCATTTCTGCAAGGAAATGAAATGGTGCCTGGGGTTTTATTGTTCTCCTCAGCCTGTACTGCAGTTTATCTGTACTTCATTCTTTATAAGTAAAATCATTTTAGTGTAGACAGTGTCTGAAGCCACTGTGCACTATATGAGACGTAGCCAGTCTGTCAGCTGAAATTGTCACATTGTGCATTTCTGTTGTAAACAGATTGTAATTTGGTTTTGCGTCAGTCAGTGTTACTGTTTGTTTGTTTGTTTGTTTGTTGTGGTGGTTGTCCTGTCCCTATGCCTTGACGACAGCAAGTTCCTGGTTTAAGGCCAGCAGGTTTTGGGGCCCAGAGCAGAGCTGATTGTCTGACTCAGAACTGTTTTTTGTCTTCTACATTTGTGTTAGAAATGTGCTAAAAATGTTTTCAAATGTTCAGCTTCAGCACTGACACTGTTGTAAGGAGCTTGTCTGACCAGTGGCCCAATTGAACAGTTTTCAGTGTGAAAGAAAAATAACTGCTGTGATCTGAAGCAGATCCAGAACCTTCTCCCAGGTCACTGGAGATAACAGCTCCTCTGAGGGTGCTGTTATCTCAACCGTGACTCCGCTGTTACCTCGTTTCCCTTTCCCATCGTTCTGCACTCTCCTTCAATTGGTCTTTCCTTCCTCTCATGACCGTTTTATTATCTCACCTCCAGATGTGCAGATGTGTCTCATTAATCCTAAATCACCCCCCCATCTCCAAACCCCTAACTACCACAAACACACCCGCAGCAGCTAATAATTCTTTCTCAGCAACATCTAACCTCCATCATACACTGTAGTACTTACACATTACAGCACACACACATTACAATGAGGTAGATGCCTGACTCGTGTGAGGTAGTGCCTTTACAATGACACAGTCAGACATGCACAGCGGGCATTTGAATGTGTAGAACAAAAACAAATATCTGTTGAGAAACACAAATCTTGTTCTGTGTTTGCAGGCATCACATGGTGGTATTCTGTAAGAAAAGTTACACAGATCTTGTCTGTGTTTCAAAACTAGTGTGACACTTCCATCTATGAGTGGGGGATGATATTTCAAATATTGCAATATTTTACCTCATGATACTGTACGATCAGTTTTCCAGCTGAGGTTTGTAGTTTTAACATAAATGTTTGTGATAAAATAGAGTCTAACCACCATCCAGAGCAAGTCTATAAGAAAGTCTAGTGTATCGTAGCATTAGACATTATTTTAAGAGATCATGGGTCTTTTTAAAGCTCATACTTTCTTAAAAGTTGGCAGGAGATAATTTCCGTCCTTGACGTGAGGTGCACTGTTTATAGAAATGTGGAGTGTTCTGAAAAGTCACTTCCGTTAGAAGTTAGAATGGGATTCTGCTTCGGAAGGCAGCTGCAGGAAGGAGACTGCATGCCAGGCCAGTAGGACAGAAGCAAATCTCTCTCTCTCTCTCTCTCTCTCTCTCTCTCTCTCTCTCTCTCTCTCTCTCTCTCTCTCTCTCTCTCTCTCTCTCTCTCTCTCTCTCTCTCTCTCTCTCTCTCTCTCTCTCTCTCTCTCTCTCTGAGTCTCTGTCTCTTTCTGTCTCCCTTGGGCTGTTGAGTAATATGAGAATTAGAGCAGTGTGGGCAGGGTGTAAGTGTTTTCTTGCAGCTTAATCACCGCACCGGCAAGCTTTCATTTGATCTTGACAGACATAAACTTCATATCACTGACTCTGTTTTCATCTCTCTCAACAGTGCAATGGTTCCAGCAAGCTCACTGTCCACTGGGAAGTAACCGTGAACACTCACTGTCGCTGTCAGCCATCAAAGCCAAAGTGGACTTTTAATTGAAGCTGACATCTCAGCTAAAGGAAGTGTTACTGTCTTTCTAGAGTGAGACATGATGGATGCTCTGGACTCTTTACCAGGTTCTTCATCTCTGGACTCCAGAGCTGAACGTATTGCCCGTTACAAGGCCGAGAGAAGACGGGCACTGGCTGAGCGCTACGCCAACTTGGAGGAAAGTTCTTTTAAGTACACAAGGAAGGAGAGACATCGGGAGCAGACACACACCTCAGATGCAGGACGCAGCTCTGAGCAGAAGACAGATGTTTCCTCTGCACTGTGTCGGTCCAATAAAGATAATCATGTCCTGAGCAAGCAAGAAGAGAAGAAGTCTGATGCAAAACCTACAATGGATGCCACACTGTCCTCCAAGGCCTCCACTGCTTATGGTGAAGAGACCAGCCAAGTAACAAGATCACGACAACAGCGCAGGTGAGTTTGAGTCTGTAGGTCATACCCTAATATGTTCAAATTTGACCTTTAAGTAACACAGGTATGTGTTTCACAGTTCAGAAAGTTCAGATCCAGGCTAGAATGCGTGAGAACTGCAGGGTCAGGGAAACTGAGTGGTGTAGACATCTACAGCAGGAAACATCCTGCTGTTTTGACATTTGAGCTTTCTGTTTAGGTTTGAGCTGTCAGTTAACATGGAGAGTTAACATTTTTCTGGGGAAATTACAAACATGGACATTACAAGCCAATGTGTGGGAGATGCAGGGGAGAGATGCCACATGTGGATAGACCACATAGATCTACTGAATCGTTGTATGGAGAACAAATCAAAATGTTTTCTTTCTTGTTTGGCTTTGTTTCTGTATACTGAAAAAGGTAGTTCACCTGCAAAAGAAGCTTGTTATCATTAACCATCGTAAAAAACCTGTCTTGAGTTTCTTCTGTGGAACAGTTAAGAAGTTTTACAAGATGTTCTTTTCCAAACAAGGAAGTGGATGGCAACCAGTGCTTATCAAGCTCCAAAAAGGACATAAAAGCATAAAGCATGAACCATGGGATGGGCCATCAAAAGCAGAGCACAAACCTGGGTGCGATATAACATTTCAAATGTTCTGAATCCACACAATACCTTTGTGATGGACACAATAACATTTAACATGTTGTTTTCCAGAGATTCTCGACTTTAATCTTGCTTATTAGCTTGGTCACCTTTCAACTATTGTATGGAAAAGATAAGGTTGGGTATTCTGCTATAAAAACTCCTTTTGTGTTCCATAAAAGTCATGTAGGTTTAAAAAATACAGTAAGTAAATGATTGTTCATTTTTGAGGTGAACTATTATTGGAATTATGTTTTTTATGTTTTTTCACAATAATTATGTTATTGTGAATTATGTCTGATCCAGTCCTTCAGGGATGGTTTTGCTAGTGGGGAAATGTGGATTTCACAACAAATGACTTGGTGTTTCTCAACTACATGAGTCAAGACGCATTTTGAATGCACACTACAAATGATCTTTTGTTGCCACAATCATGTTTCCCTTATCTAATTAGTTTGACTGAAGTCTTGATAAAGTTTGAAGATATAGTTGCAAGATAATCAAATTTGACAGAAATACGACAGGTTTCCGTTGACTGAGTAACTCAGTAACTTTGTGAAGATTAAGACTGAACATGTAAACGCGAGTCACGTCTACATTGTTCATTCTCTGATTCAACTATTACATGTCAAACTAACTGGTTTTGCCCTGGCATGTCACCGGTCAGTAGTTAGCCGTCTGAAGCGTATGTTTAATGATGATGTGACTTAGTCTTTAGCTCTCAGGTATGTTTGGGCAGGTATAGTGATGCAGTTGACCTGACAGTGTGATATTCCAGCGTGTGTCTGCTGACACCGAGCCCAGTTTAACCTCTGAGGGTTTTTTAATCACTGCAGAGTCACAGCTAGTAATTAACAACATTACAATCTTCATGTGCTGCCTGTGTAATTAGAATAAAGAGGAATACAAAAGAGGAGATTTGTTAAAGAGTGAGCGGTAATTTCTGACTCTTGCTAAGGGATGTTTTCTCCTTTACTAGTGCCCTACAGAGATTGCAGTAAACACACGTAATTTGCGACTCCATGGAAATCTTCCAGTCGGTGCACGGCTGCACTACATAAGCAAACAGAAGATGTGGTGTTAACAGTGCTATTCACAAAGGAATTTAATATTATATCTCCATTTAGACAACAAATGCTGCCATGTTGTGGTTCTGTCACAACCCTCTGAGTAAAGTAATGTTAGAAATACAATTCTGTTGTGTTTTCTTAAAGGAATATTTTACCAGAAGATCAAACCTTGACTGTTCCTCACACAAAGTTAAATGCAGACGATTGAAGGCCTGATTCATGGCCAGGTTCAGGGTTTTAGTCCACGTCACAGCTGTGAACAATGATGTGCTACCTGCTGTTGCTAATCTGTGGTATTGGCGGAGGGACTTTCTCATTCTGGAAAGCAATTTATTGCGCAAAAATTTGGATACACCCAAAAAATGTTTTCGTGTTCTAAAGATTTTTTTAATTATAGTAGTTTCAGGCCGTATTTTATGCCCTCTTCTGTGAATAGTGCCAAACTCTGTCACTGTTTTTCTCTGCTTTTGTTCTCCATAGTTACATTTGGCAGTGTTAAGCACATAAAACATTATAATTTAGCACCAGGCTGTCATTCTTTGTTGTGTTGTGTTTTAGTGGCTGATCTGGAGCCTGCTGACAGTTCAGGAATCTAGCACGGCTTCTTGAACAGGCTCTAGATAAGCCTGTTGTTGGACTTCCTCAGAAATCTCTTCACAGTAAATAATGCTTTACTGATGACCTGAATGTATGTGCACTGTGTGCTTTCTCATGCATTCATGTGCCTGTCCCTCTGACTTCCAGAGGAATGTGCCGTGAGGGGCAGATGTGAAGGCATAGGGGATTCAGATGAAGCCGTGTCATGTTTTGTGTGGTTGCCACAGATTAATTCATGAGCTCATGAGTGTTCCCCTTTCTTTCACACAGTCTGCTGGAAGCAGAGGAAGCCCAGAAGCTAAAGGGTAAGTCTCTTTCCTTTCATTCACTTCAAAGAACCCTTTTGTGAAATACAGAGTTTCTTTCTTTTGGCTCTGTTGTGCCACTCTATCTCTCTCTCTCTTTTTGGCAAGACTGTGCTTTTCTCATGTACAGCTGAGGAGAAATGTGTGAATTGCTCGAACAGTCTCACACAGATGTGGACAGCATGTTCGGCCCCTGTGCATCTCTGAGAGTTTTCTCACACAAACCTCTGACAGTTAAGTTTAGTTAAATTAAATTGTATTCCCTGAACACACTGCAAGTCACTTTGAATAAAGCATCTGCCAAATGTGTAAATGTAAGTCACTTTATGGCAGTAAATACTTAAAGTCAGGCCCTCAGGCCAGATTGGGCCCCCACAAAGTTATCAGGGGCCACATAACACAGTTTGAATGTTTCCCTGTTTTAGCGGTTCAGCTGATCAGAGTTTCTATACTGTATTATATTTCCTGTTCCTGAGCTGTTGAGTTGTGATAAGATCATCCGCTTGAATGTGTGAGCTCAGCAGGTTTTAGGGGTTTGTTCACATCACTGAAGCTTTGGGTGAGTTAAGCATTTCTGTGTCAGTTGGAACTGTAAAATCAACCCACAGCATAATGACTGAAAGTAGATCTGATTAACAGTTTAGTCAAAGAGCAGGAAGGTCAGACTGATAGAGTCTGATGTTGACATCTGTTTTGACAGCCGTAATCATCAGTGTTGGCTTGATTCAGCGCTGACTCATGGACAGCCTGCTGCCGTTGTACTGCACAACACAATTCATTTGAACTGTACACACAGACTCTTACACAAGCAGTAAGAAATTGGAGCAAGAAAATTTGAGAGCTGAGGAGTCGAGATTCTCAGAGATTTCTGGCTGCACTTTGTTTAATATTACTGACTTCTGTTGACACTGCTCACGTTTGTCTACACTACACTCAAATCCGATTTGGTGTAAACCCGATCTATAGGATTGACTGTCCGTTTGCAAGTGTGAATGAACAGCTGTCAGTGTGGAAAGAAAGGATAAAGCCTTGTCTGTCATGACATCTCACCGTGATGTATGAGAGATAAAGGATATTTTATATTCCTACTGTACTGTATCCTCTGTCACTGGTTCATTCACTATTCTCTACATAGTAATGTCATGTAGTGCCAGACAATGTTTGGGCACATTGTATGACGTTACCCATGCGTCACATCTCTAATGAGTAAGAAACTTCCTGAAACCAGATCTGGCATTTGCTGAAACACGAAATCTGTTTTGAGTCATATTTAAAACACATTTAGATGTGGTTTGTTTTAGGTAAGTAAACATCAGACTTCATGCATTTTATTTTTTATTTTGCTGTTCAGACTGCACAAAAAAGTGTTTCCCTGGCTGTCTGAACAAACCGTGTTAATTGTTGGAAGAAGTATGAAAGAGTGCTTGTGTGCTTAAGGACTGAATCAGTCAAGCTCTCATTTTTTATTTTTATTTTTTTCAAGAAAACTGGGTTTTATCATTCTCTCGTTCAGCTGGTGGTTTTTGTGTGGTCATATTTTCAAGCTCTGCATAGTCAGTGTCAAGAGAAGCACTCAGTGATAAGTGTATATAGAAGAACATAAGCGTTTGTGTGTGTGTGTGATTGTGTGTGTGTGTGTGATTGTGTGTGTGGGGGGGGGTTGCTTTGCTCTATTCAATCTCAAGAGCAAAGCAAACTGAGAAACTTTCCTCAAGGGAAAATGACTCAGTGATTCAGTTCATTTGCATTTGTCTGATATTATTTGCTTTGCAGTCTGAGTAACTGAAGTAATGATCTTAGATTACATTATTCAGCTGAACAATTAAAGCTGTTACTTAACTGCATGAACAGGAAATACAAAAGTGGCTGTAGGCTTGAAATAGACTAATATGAAAGATGTTTATGGAAATAAGGATAATAGTTTTAGGTGACTTCTGGTGACATTTTGTCTCATCCTGATATGTGCACGTGTGTCTGTGTGTGTTGACAGATAACAGGAAATCTGATGATGACACCAAGGCCACTCTCCCTGCCAAGACGTCTCTTTTGAAAGTAAGTTCTCTTTGTCCTCATAATGGACATCTGATCCGTCTGTCATCTCTCATTCTCTCTCTTAAACAAACATCATTCTCATAAAACACGTTAAATGAACAAACACAATCATCGATGCTAAAACTGTAGCACATTTTTCTAGTAAAATGTTTTAAATGCTATTTAAAATTTTTAAATGGACTTTTTTAAGTCCTGTCTTTGCTTTCATGTCATGATGTAGGCATCTGGTTGTTGTGTGGACATCTGCTCATACTCGTCCCAGTCGTTCAGTCAGCAAATGCACTGACAATGAAAGTATATGCAGCCAGGCCTTCCGTCTGGTATAAAAAGCAAAAATGTAGCTACTTATTTTCCCATTCCTCTTTTCTTTTTCTTTCTCTCTCTGTTTCTTTCTCCTTCCTCCTCATTGTGAATGAACTGTTAGCAGCCGAAACTGCTCTGACCCCCAAGTCCTTCTTTAAGCCCCTCTTTCCCACCGGTCTAATTCAGTCTTAACACAACAGCTTTTCCCAAGCTTTGTGTGTGTGTGTGTGGACCCCTGCAGCTCCTCGCAGCTCCTCTTGCTTGATCCACCAGTGCTTTGTTAAAAACTTCACAAAACCTCTCTGCCCTGAATGGATAATTGTAGGGCATCTCTGGAGGATTAGTTTGATGTGGAAATTACCCATGGTTCCTCTTTCTCTGCTTTCGTGTCCCTGCATTCTTACTGTTTTTATCCCTTTGGCCACCAGGAGCCGGAGAGGACTGACGTCTCCAACCTAACAAATCATGCAGAAGACATTACCCACAATGCCAAGCACCAAAGAGAGCAAATCAGCAACGAGAAGAGGAACTTTTCCACCAGGTAATCAGGGACCAGTAGTTAGCCAGCTAGTTTGTTTAGCCTTTGTGTAGTTTGGAGGTCATTTGTTTAAGGTGATTTACACAAGCAGAGTTTGGAGTTTATAATCCTCCTCTGTGTTGCTTTAGTTTTGATTTGTTTGCTGTCAGTCATAGCAGATGAATGCAAATGGCTGTCCATCAGATAAACGTCTCTCTGAAACCTGCTGACTGTGTGTGTGTTTGTTTTAAATGTATGGCTGTCTTTATTCTTTTATGATGAGCTTCCTAGAAGGTAAACCAGTAACTCAAGCATGGTATGTGTCTGAGGCTTTTGTGTGTGTTGTGTATGTGTGTGTTTGTGTGGGTGGCATGTACAGGTACAAGTGGTGCGGTATTAAAGACAGAAGTCTGCTATAAATTTGGCTTTTTGTAGGAACAGTGTTCTGGATCCCCCCATCTCATCTGTCTCCTTTCTCTCAGCAGGGGTCTGATGTAGGTCTTCTACAGTTTGAGCTGCATAGTTTTATGTTAGATGGTTAGATGGGAAAACAGTTTGTGGTAGATGTTTCTGACTCATAGGTATACAATTCACTGCAAACAGCAGTTTTCAGGTCAGTTTTCAGCTAACAGTCTTCTATCTAGTGGGTGTAGTTTGACAGTCCCAGGTCAAAAACTCTGGACTCAAACAGTTTTGAAGAAAATGTGCAAAACAGTTGGTAGAGCATGATGCCTATAACGCTTGAGGTCTTGGGTTCGAATCCCAGTAAAGACATCTTTAAAATGTATTGCAAGTCACTCTGGATAAAGTGTCGTCCAAATGTGTAGGATATTGCTATCAAAAAATAGTTCTCAAATATCTTCTGTATTTCTTATCCCTGTCTCCCTTTTTGCAGCCATTCCCAGTGTTCCTCATCAGAGGCTGAGAAAACTGCTGAAGAAAGCAAGACTGTTGGGCAGGATGGATCGTCCTCTGCAGGAGAACACGATGAGGAGAAAGAAGATGAGAAGGTGAGAAGATGTAAAGCAGTCCATGATGCACTAGCTTCATAAACTGATGCTGATTTTATGATTTATTCATTCCATGATGACGTTTGGAAGATTTCTCTGGTACGCTGTATATTGCCTAAATAGGCAGCTGCCTTCTAAAGTATTTTTGACATTAGGTGCAATATATTTATATCCTCTTGATACATGAATCTGCCATCTTGGATTGATTTTTCCATTAAGCTTGTCGCAATGTATTCTGGGATTGCTTTTTCTGGCAAAGATGACATTACAGTTGAATACTGCTAAAGAATGTGATTAACAGATGTCGCATAATTATACTGCCTGCCTTTTAAGAACAACTTTGGCGTCAGGTGCGCACCTTAAAATGCTGCCTTAAAATGCTGCCTAGGTAGTCAGCTCACTATGTTTTGGAACAGATCTTCACTCTGTTATCATGAAACTCCCTGTTGAACAACATCAGAATGTCTGACTGTAACATCCTCATCAGAGCCGGTCGCATTGCCTCCAGAAGTCCTCTCTAATCCCCTGTGAAATGAGTGTTTCTTTAACAAAGCAGACCTCCTGTCTCACTCTCTTCCTTCCTCTCTTCACTGAGGGGGTGAGTGTGGTTCTGCTGTTGTTAAACAGACCACCGGCCATTCTTTCACTCCTCTCCTTTTATTTTCTGGGAGATCGAGAGTTTGTATTCAGGAGGAAATGAAGGGTCAGGGGGTCAGAGCTCGTGACCGTTTGCACGTTCTTTCACTCTGAAAGACGAGTTATGAAGAGGGTTCTGTATTTCATTTCTCTTATTTACTGGCAAGAACAATTTAAGCAGTGATGCATTCATCAGGGTCTAATTAATCTCTGTCTCAGTGGTCACGCCCACGAACCGTTGGTCGAATGTCTGATGCATAAGGCACAAAAAACTGGAAACACTTCATGAGTTTCGAAGTCATCATGTGATTGGTTGAACTCTACAGGATATCTGGGAGATTTTTCGCAATCTTTAACGGTTTCCTTGGAGTCATGACCCCGAACAAATCACAAACTGTGATTGGTTGCTTTATATGTCAGCCAAATGGCTTCTTGGGCATTTCTTAGCCAATGAAATTTGAGCTCTAAAGAAGTTAGAGCATGGTATAACCTCTACTTTTAAACCATTGTTTTGTGCCATCATCTTTTCTAGGCTAAACAGATTAAGCAGAAACCGATAGAGACACAGTGTTCTGTGGGCACAGAGGAGCCGGACATCCTCTCTGGAGCTCTGAAGGTGACGGAAGAGCCAAAAGCCCTCACACCAGCCCTGCAGAGACAGGACTCGCATCAGCGCAGCATTAAAGGCATTCTAAAGAAGAGCCGCTTCACCAGCCTGGACGCAGAACCTACAGAACCGGAGCAGAACACAACTCCTACCACCAAAACCAACACAGAGCTGATGGGTGTTGATGGAAAGACAGATGAAGAGGATGAGGAAGAGAAGTATAAAGAGGGGAGGAGGCTGCAGAGAGAAGAAAGCAGCCTGAGTGAGACTCCTCGCACTCCTTCCCCAGAGTCTGTGGGCCAAACGTTGTCCATCTCCCAGTCTGAAGACAGGGAGGAGTTAGACAGCATGAGCTCCTCCTTCAAAGAGAGGTATGATGGGAGACGGAGTCTTTGAGGTGTTGATTGACAGTTGTGGTAGAGGGAATATGAAGTGAGGTTGTGTTTGGGAAATGACACAGGTCAGATTTTACAGATTGGTCAATATTGTTTTTTTACAAATGGTGCACATTTTTATGTTTTAATGTCTAATAAAATATGCATAATTCTTTCTGATTATTCCTCTAAGATTTCTGAATTTTGACAATCACAAAATAATTAGACTACAACAATAATACAGCAGTTCCTGTAGCTCAGCTGTCATAGTTGTTTGTTAGCAGTGAAAATATTGAGGGTTTAATTCTCATACTGATAAAGAATGTATATGTTAAATGCACTGTAAGTCATTTTGGATAAAAGTGTCTGCAAAATGTGTAAATAATTATCATATGCATTATGAATGTTTTAGTTATGCATCACAGAATATTTTATTTTTTAAATGCTTTTATGTCAAACTTTTAAACTATTTGGCAGGCTGGCAGAGGTGAAGAGTGATGAAGATGACTGGCGAAGGAAGCTGAAGAATAAACCCGCGGATGTGGTCCAGATGTCCCTGACTGACCGCTACACACAGCTGCAGGAAAGTGAGAACGGCTGGAAAAAGAAGGTGAACACACACTCTAAACAGAATGGGACCGTCTATCAATAGCTGGGAGAACTGGCCCATATTGACCAAGTTTTGTAAAGCATGCAACACAGTCTTTGTGTGTAAAACTACATCAGTGTGCAGTTCTTGGGTGGAGGTTGTGTTAAACAACAATCTGCACTGAGGGCTTTCCTAAGGTGAGGAGATGTTTGTTTGACAGAGATTCCATCAGGTTGGGCCAGACCCACCTAGAGACACTCACGAGTACAGCACAGCAGCCACCACACCCCCATTAATTAGTGCAGCTGAAAGTCATAGATGATCCTAAGTTTTTGTGGATAATCTTTGGTTTCATGCTGTCTGCCCAACTAAAAATCAAGAACGGAGCAATACAATTGGTCAGTGAGGTTAGGACTGACCTAAATTCATACAAATGTTGTCATTTTATGCACACACAAACCGAACAAAGTTTCTTGTGGGCCATCTAGTGACTGTACCGTGTTATGTTGTGGCATTTATGGTCTTAGGTAAATGAAAAGGCTGTGAAACATTCTCTCTGGTGTGGTTTGACCAAAGAATGTAGATTAAGGTGCTATAACAAATAGATTGGTAAAGACATGAGAAGTCGCTGTGAGACACAGTTATGAAACAGACTCGGAATCATGTAATGTGACCAGAAAAATCTGTGTGGTTGTGTGAAGACAGACAATGAGGTCTGCTATAGATTGTGAGAAAATACAAAGCTTCAACGTGGAGCCAGTGCAGATGTTGTCACTCTCTTTGGGCCGTAAAAGAAGGAATGCACAGCCGAAAACTCGTCACTATCTGGCCAGATTCAGAACTTTAAATCCAAAGTATGTCATTCGGATTCGTATAGATCTTATAGAGGAGATATTTTTATGATTCAGGCCATCACCTTCAGGCTTACAGTAGCCATGCACTGTACCAACTAAAAACATCCTCGTCTGATTGGGCATGAGTAACTGCCACCCCTTTAATGATGTTACCCATAATTCTCAGGGTCAGAAGCTGCAGTCAGCCTGAGTCTGTGGCACTCCCTCTGAACAATCTGTTACACAGTCAATAAGACTGAATCATCTGCTCGCTCTGTCAGATGATTCAGCAGAATGATGCATCTCTGTTGGGGAGGACAGTCTCTTAAGGATTATCATGGTGCTTCTTTTCAGATAAATCAAAGAACACAGAAAATCTTTCATCTCCTCAATGAATCTGTCTTTCACTCGATCTCCCTCTCTGTGTTTCTTTCTCACACTGACTGCTGGGAGGTTTCATTTGTTTACTGTTTTTTACACTTTGTTAAGAGTTCACTGGAGGGCCGTTTCACAAGTGTCAGCTAGGCTGAATCTGAGCTGAATAAAAACACAGAGATAAATCCATTTTATGGGAAATCTGCGTGAGAACCGTAACAATGACCTCAGCTCTCTCTCTCTCTTTCTCTCTCTCTCTCTCTCTCTCTCTCCCTCTCTCATTCTCTCTCTCTCTCATCTTCTCATTCATTCTCTCACATCATTAAATCTCACTGGATCTCTCCACTGGATCATGATGAACAGTTTGCTCTGAGAGCTTTCGGCTTTCTTGACACATGATTGGGTTTAAGACGCTGCAGCTGGAGTTTTTTATTTCTCTTTCTCTGTCCTGATTCTGTTTGCCCAGCTGGATGAATCTCATGAAATCTTATTCTCATAAAACTTAGTCTTATTCACATTACTGTAATGAATTATTTACACAATTGAAATTGTAATGTGTAATGTTATCTTACATCATGGTTTTTGTCATATTGATTGTAAGGTTTTCCTCTTTAATAATTGAATCCAGTTTGTACAGACTGATATGCTGAGATTCATTACTGGATGACAGTACACAAACATCTGAAGATCTGATGGACATATTATATGAGATACAGATTTGATTCGGGGGTAAAATATGACCTGAACGTTTCTTCAGGAGATTCACTCAACTGTTTTGTGATGACTTCTCTCTTTTACCCTCTCTGTCCTTCCTTCTTCACTTCAGGCTCTTTCTGCTTTTCCTCTTGCCTCACCATAGCATGTGCTGCCCCAGTCCCGGGTGAGTAAAGCTGTCCTGTGATTTCTGTGGTGTTTTTCTTGTCTTTGTTGATTCATTATCTGATGTGTCTTCACGTCTAAACGCTTCTGTTAGTTCTGACATCTTTGCATGTCCCATGAGAACTGCATTCAGTTGACTGTTTGTATCTGAATAATTCATGGCAACACTGGGCTTGTTTGTTAAGCTCTCAGTTTCTCTCTGTAGATATAACTGACATTCAGGGTGTAGAATCAGGGATTGTTTTCTGGCTGTGTTGTACATCGAGCTCCTAAGAAAAAACTGTATCGGCCTTTGAGTCTTTAGAAGCTGAAAAATTTGCTCCATCAACCCACAGCACCAGGAATTCCCTGTTATACAGAATCAGGAACTTATCGCATATTATTTATCCACATGGTTCTGAACATTAAACGCTGAAATTTACAAGGACCTTTTCTGCTCAGGCACAGACAGGGACCTGCAAATACTGTCTGTTCCAGATGTAAGGATGAGGCAGTAACAGTGGTGGTCCTTAAGCCTTTCGTTTAGTGACTCTGTTCTTCCTGCTCGGTCCTGGGCTCTGTTTTCACAGTAACAGTCTGGTGCTCCTAAAGCACCTGTAGTTTTTACACTAAATTGGCTCATTTATAGTGTCTGCTGATGTGGGTCTTCCTGCTCGGGTGTTCTTCTGACATTTAAGCTGCTTTTACCCCAGAATGTCTTATTTCGATTAAATTGATGTATGCAGCTAATCTGTGCTCATGCTTCAGCACTTTGAGCCTTGGTGCTTGTTTGGGTAATGGATGTTTGATTTCAGCGTGCAACATCTCTAGATTCCAATTCCCACATTTTTTATCCCTTTAAGTTTTTTCTTATCAAATATATTCCCCCGGGTTTAAAATCTGATCTAATCTGAAATTTGGTGTCTTTTTATGTTTGTCCTCTGTGGAAAACTGGCTCACATGTCCAAACTAAACCATCTCTCCCTTAAGCCAGCCAGGTGAACAAGAGCGTCTGAAAGCATTTGAGTTTGATGAATGGCTTTGTATTACACATTTAAAGTGTTGCTAGTTTCACACAGTCGATCTGCATGCAGACTCTGGTAATTTAAACTCCCTCCAGAGCATGTCAGCTGGACTGAATAAATCATTTGCCCTGTTTGAAAGATTCAGGCATTGTAGGACCTGTGAATTCTTTGAACAGACATTTGTTACAGTGTCGACACCATGAAATTTACAATGAACTGACTGGGGCCGCGTAAGCAAGGCAATGATGAATGACACTCCAACTGCCAAGTGGACCACAGTAAAGTTCACATGAAGAATTATTATTAATTATTACTGCAAAATCTTTCTTTTTTGGATGGACTGTTTCTTTAAATGCCAAAACATTGATTTCGATGTTCTCTGTCGGTCTTCAGAAGTCTTCTGCAGACATAGAACCAAAGATGTCTCTGGCTGAGAGGATGAAGATCCTGCAGGAGAAGGAGGAACAGTGGAAGATCAAAGGCAAAGGAGCTTCTAATGACTCCACACAGTTTTCAGTGGCAGGCAGAATGGCAAAGAGAGGTGAGGAATGATGAGAGTATTCAGATCTGGCAAACCACACAAAAGAAAAATTAAGTTCAGCTTTTACCCAGCTAACATCTTTAGGTTGGAAGAACATTTCCCTGTTTTCATTAAATAACAAAAATGTTTAAAATGTTATTCTGAAAGTTCTAGGAACATTTAAAACATACCATTTTTTATACATTCTGTTAACGTAATTGCTTGGTTATCAGGAAAACTTTTAACTTTTTTAATTCTCTTCTTTTAATTTTTAAAACGTTCCACTAACTACTTAAGAGTAAAGTTTTTGATATAGATGATATATAGAAAGTTAAAAAAGATCTACTAATGTTGTCGCAATAATGTTTTTTTTGATAATGTTGAGAGAACTTTTTGAGAACGTTTGCAGCCAACGTTCTGAGAACATTCCCTTTTAGCTGCCCTTCCATCCTGTTGGTCTGAGCAGTGATATGACCACTGCTCTGGAATGTCTGTGTGCTGACACATCTGTTTCCCATCAGGCTTAGTGTCATCCAACAGAGAGGATGAGCCCATCATCCTCAGCAAAAAGACCAGCACCAGCACACCAGTCAAACCATTAGAAGGTATCGGTCTTGACATCTCCATGTTGATGTGCAGTGCAGGATCATTGTCTCTACAGATAAAACTCAAATCTGTCTGAAAATGTCTGTCTGACAGAAATCTCCAGCCGCCCTGATGCTGAGGGAGATAAAAGACTCGACAAACTGGAGTCCTTCTTGGACAGACTTCACAACAAAGGTTACTCACGTGATTCGCTGATGTGTCTTTGGTGGGTGGGGTTTAGGAGAGCAGGGCGTGAAGTTAGCAAAATGAAAATGGTTATAAACAAATGTACTTGAACCCATGTGTTAACATGTTCATTTTGAAAGCCCTGTATAACATAGTTAAGCAATATGTTTCTCTGCACGAGCAGGTGTTGTGGGCACTAAGAACTCCACCATTGAGGTAACTGAGGAGAAAGAGAAGGAGGTGATGACACTGGATGATGAGGAGATGTTCGGACGATTCTACAGTTCTCTATCCACCAACATTCTGAGCTCTGCTCTTATTCTGGATGAGGAAGAAGACTTCAGCATCATCCAATCAGACACGCCAAAGTGAGAAACTGTTACAGTTGCTGTGCTGTTACAGTGTCACAATTCTCTAATAATAATTTTCACCTAAGCAGACCCCTCTTGAACACCTGTTGTGGAAAGTGCAATGTTCAGTATGAATTATAAGATGACCTCTGGTGGTCGCTCATTTTTGAAATTCCAGACTAACATCAGCTGTTGAGGAGCACAAGCGTGCGGTGCGCCCCTGCAGGAGAACCAAGAGCTCCAGAAACCCCCTCCGTGCCCTGGCGGCTCGAGATGACCTCAGGCAGACGTACACGGAGCAGAGGCTCAATGTGGCCTCAGTGGAGACCAAGAGGATACAAATGGAGCGGAGTAAGATTATAGATTATCGTTTTTATAAGTGCACCCCCTCAGCCAAACACTAAGCCGTACCTTAAGTTTTTATGTTATTGTAGCTGATTTTATTGCTTGTTTTGTTTTATAAGTAATTTTAAATCATGAGAAGTTAGTTGAGGCCCCCTAGTGGACCCTGCGCCCCTGGTTGAGAAACACTGACTTAACGTCAATAATAAAACTTTGAGTAAAAGTTATAAAACTTAGTAATAAAACTTGAATTGACTCTTCCTATTAAGTTGCATAGAATGAAGTATATCAGCATACTTCCCTGTTACAAAATTAGCATTGCTCGAATATTGCTTTGTGTCTTTGCATCCGTTACTTGTTGTAATGAAGTGATGCAGTTATTAGGAGCTTAATGTAGTACACTTTCCTCTCTTACACTTAATGAACCGTTAAAATGGTGAGAGAGCTGTTGTGAAGCCTGTCATTTTCTGTCTTCAGTGGCCAAGCACTCGAATCTGGCAGATGTGGCTCTGGCAGGCCTGGCCAGCAAAGAGAACTTCAGGAAAGTCAATCTGCGGAGTGTGAAGTCTACAGAGGTGGTGACCAATAACAGCGCGGTGCCCTTCCACAAGCTCATGCTCATACACATTAAAGGTGAAGTCACTCATTCTCCGAATATGTCAATTTATTTCATTTTTAAAACATCGATCTTTTAAAAAACATTTCGACTTTTAAAAAACTGTCTACTAATACTAGTCTACTACCGCAAGAATGTTTTTTTATTACTTTGAAAGAACCTTTGGAGAACACTAGCCAGCCTTCTAAGAACATTCCCTGTTAGCAGTGCTTCACATACATTAGCAATAAGTATAAAAAGTTGCTGTTAACTACTAGCATTGGTGTGATTGATCGAGTATGACTTTTATGTAATTCTAAACACGTATGTGTTTTTAACATGTTTACGCAGGGCGCAGACATGTTCAGGTGCGTCTGGTTGAACCCGTGGCACGCTCTCTGAACAGTGGAGACTGTTATCTGCTCATCACACCCAAACACTGCTTCCTCTGGTGTGGAGAATTTGCCAATGTCATCGAAAAAGCCAAGGTGCTGCCACAAATACAAAATTAACTCAAATCTTTGTCTTGTAGAGCCAGGTAAAGCACAATGCACAGGTGTGCTTAAGATTATCTTGTTCACTTGCTAGTGTATCAAACGAACTGAATATTGTGTAAAGATTCAATCCCATTAACCTCACAGAAAGCATTAACAGTAAAAGTGTGATAACCGTGTTTTTTGGCAGATTGATTACCATTTGTATAACCACAGGTTTACTACAAATACCATAATTAAACTATAGTTGCTGTAACAAAACCATGGTTAATTTGTGGTTACCATGGTTTAACCGTAGTAATCATGTTTTTTTGGTTTTATTTATAGTAAAACCGTGGCCAGCTTGTTGTTGCAGTCCAATACTTAATTTTTCTGCAGGCACATGAAAACAGTTTTCAGGCTTTTACGAAAATTGTGTAAAACCAGCCGATTGCATCAGATTGCAAGGTGCCCAGTTGAAAATGCTCTTGCTCATTTATGTGTGCTTATGCATCAGAGAGCGTATGTGTATTTATGTGGCAGGGCTCAGAGATGGCTCAGTACGTCCAGACCAAGAGAGATCTGGGCTGTAAAGCGCCACAGGTGACCCTGCTGGAGGAAGGTGTCAACACAGAGAACCACTCCGCCAAAGAGTTCTGGAGTCTGCTGGGAGGAAAGACTGAATACAGAGGTACATACCGACAGAGCCTGCACATGGAGCACAGATGTGGGAATGAGAAAAATATTTCACACACAGTAAACACCCATTTACAGAGCAGTGTAAGCACAAAACACAGACAGAATTCACTCATGTTAAGCAATCCCACAATGCATGTGGCTTTTGTGTTATTTGGCTCCATGTATCTTTGTCCTGTAAACAGCAATAACGTTAAAAAAGAGCAGGACATCAACCAACATGCATAATATGACGCTGGTCTTATTGTGCATGTTTAATTTGGAAAAATAAATGTTTGTTTTCATAATCTGAAATCAAAAAGCAGAAACCTTCTCTGACTCTGAAATAACTTTAATGTTAACAAAGACAGTAAGGGCAGGGAAAAATAATTTTGACCAATAATATTAGAGTGTAACATTCACCATCCAATCAAATATTTAAGAGTAAAACTGAGTCCTGCACGATATTATTCCCTGATGAATATTCACCAGAAATGCATGTCACTCAAACAGTTGTTCTTTATTAAACTCTGGAAGTAAATTTGCATGTTGTCAGGTAAAGGTAGGGTTAGTTTATGTTAATTATGTATAAAAAAAAAAACTTTATATGAAAACAATAGATGGTATGTCTTTGTTACCTATATAAGTAAATGTGTGCGTTACAGGTGCAGGAGAGCCAGAGGAAGATGAGCTTTATGAGAGCGCTATAGTGGAGTCAAACTGTATCTACAGACTGCTGGATGATAAACTGGTTCCATATGAGGAGTTCTGGGCTTCCATCCCCAGTGTCTCTCTGCTCAATTCTAAGGAGGTGGAGCATCTTTAAAACTCTGCTGTGATGATGTGTGTGTCTTAACTGTGTGTGTGTGCCAGTGATCTGTACTCACCACGGCATGTGTGTGTTGCAGGCGCTGGTGTTTGACTTTGGTTCTGAGGTGTACGTGTGGACAGGGAAGGATGTTCCTCTGGGTAACAGGAAGCTGGCGGTACAGCTGGGCAAACAGCTGTGGCACGGGCCGTATGACTACAGCACATGCAGGGTCACCCCCCTTGACCCCTCCTCAGCCAATAAAGACACTCCTAAGTGAGCGTGCGCTCTACTGAACAATTATTCCTGATTTATAACATTTCTTGGGGTGAAACAGGAGCAAACTAGGTCTTGCAGGACCTGCATAAACATTTTGTAATGTAGATGCTGTCTTTACCCTTGAAAGTTTTATTTAGCACAATACACACTGATATCAGAAACAACAACAGGAAATGAATTATCATGTCCTAATTACTGAATTGATAATTACTATGAAGACTATGACTATGAACGAATGATGAGTTATGACATGTAGTAATCAGGAACTAACTTAACTACAACATGAATCATAGTAATTACTGCATGAATAATTCCACCATGTTAGTTCCTGCATGTTAGTTAATGTATTAATTCATATGACTTATGTTGTGGTTAAGTTAGTTCTTCATTAGTTCTTGATAATACATGTCTTAACTCATCATTAGTTCATAGTCTAGTAATTAATAATTCAGGTATTAATACATAATAAATTATTTCCTTTTATAGTAGTGTTACCCTGATATCTGTGACTGCATGTGTCACCACATTACTGCCCCTAAGTGTTGGTGTGTGATTTGAGTGTATCAGCTGTTAATTAAAATTGCTGTCAGACAATCAGGAAGCTGGTAGGTGCTTTCTGGCTATCAGTCAGTGACCTCACTTCCCAGCCCCGTTAATGATTCTGTTATTCTGCACTCTTGTCTGTGTGTGTATGAGCAGACAGGGTGAGGGCAGGCCGAGCTGGGCCCTGTTTGGGCGGCTGTCAGAACACAATGAGACCGCTCTGTTCCGAGAGAAGTTTCTGGACTGGGCAGAGAAGAAACCCATCAAAGATGACCCGGATGTGGAGGAGGTGAAGGTAAAGGAGCTTTCAGAGTTTCTCAGAAAGCTTTGTGGATGTGTCCTGATCTTCCCGGGTTTTTCTTTTCTTTCAGAGTCCAGTGTATCAGTATCTCCCCAGCGGTGACTCTGATCTGAAGCCTTGTAATGTGTCTGAGATGCTGGAGGGGGGGCCAAGTCCTGTGAGCCTGGTGCTGGAGGGCGTGGATGTGCAGAGAGGACACGGATTGGTCCATTCTGAGGATGGGCGGCAGGCGGAACTGGCCACCGTAGCTGTTGGATGCGTGGCACATCCGTGAGTTTGATGACTTTGAGATTCCGCCGGAGAGCGTGGGGCAGCTGCATGAGGGGGACACGTATGTCATCCGCTGGAAATACTCAGTCACTAATGTTGGTGAGTGAGGCTTATAATTGAGTTGGGCTTTAAAGGGATAGTTCACCATCAAATTATTCATCATTTTCCCACCCTCAAGTCATTGCAGAGCTTTATGACTTTATTACTTTTGTGGAACACAAAAGAAGATATTTTGAGAAATGTCTCAGTGGTTTTGTGTCCATACAGTGGAAGTCAATGGGTGCCACTGTTGTTTGGTTACCGTTTAGAACTGGATTAAACTCAGCAGGTGTAAATGGGGTCTGGAGGATTTGGTGTGCACATGGAGTCTAATTGACCAGAAATTTTGGTTCATTTAATTACTGGGAAAGATGTTTTCTAAAGTTGGGAGCTGTGGACTGCTACCGATTTTGTATTTATTAATTTATTTTTGTTGGGGTGTTATTTTGTGAACATACTGTACCCCTAACTGCTAAGGTGATGGGGGAGGTAATCAAACTCAGGTTTGGACTTATGCTGGTGTACTGACTTAATTCAACAGAAGCTGGAGAGATGCTGGATATTTTATTGCTTGTGTTTGCAGTGTGTAAAAGACAAAAGCCTGGTGAAGTGAGTATAGCTGGCCCAGGCCGGGAGCGCACAGTGTGCTTCTTCTGGCAAGGACGTCACTCCAGAATCAGCGGGCGAGGAACATCTGCTCTCATGACGGTGGAGCTGGGAAACCACAGGGGGGCGCAAGTGCTGGTCACACAGGGGAAAGAGCCGGCATGTTTCCTCCAGCTTTTTCAGGGAGGGCTGATCATCCATCGAGGCTCGAGAGAGGACAGCTCCAGCAACACAGGTAACACACAGTCATTGGAAACCTGTAAATGTCAGGAAAGTTTGATAGAAGTGTCATTATCAGGCCTGACAAAGATTATAATAAAAAATAAAGTTTTTAATAGTTTTAATCTAAAAAGTTTTCTAGCTCAGCTCTAAAACATTTCTTCGGCTGAAATTGCTCTTTGTGAGTTCAGTCTCTTTATTATTGTTATTTTATTTTAATAAAAGCTTTATCCAAGTTACCTGTAAATAAAACATGTGCAATTGTAAATGAATAGTAAATTTGTGGTGAAAGCAGAAGAAACAGGCTCACACTGTGTGTGATGTGTTGAAGGAGACTGCCGTTTGTTCTGTGTGCGTGGGGAGGCAGAGCTGGAGGGCTCTCTTCTTGAAGTGGACTGCTGCTGCACCAGCCTGCGTTCTCGGGCTAGTTTGGTGTTGCTTGGGGTACGGCAGGGGCAGCTGTACTTGTGGCATGGCTGTAAGTCTCACCCAGGGGCACGGCAGGTGGCCAAAAGGACCGTTGAGCGTCTCACTCAAATGTAAGCAGCTTTTCATGTAGAGAGTTAAACTTCCTGTATGTAAATAAAGTGGCATGACAAACATGGTTATTGTTTGTGTGTGTGTGTGTGTGTGTGTGTGTGTGTGTGTACAGGTGTCCCCGTGAGCTGGGTTTGAACAGTAACAGCAGTTTGAGGGTACAGGAAATAGAGGAAGGAACTGAGCCAAAAGAATTCTGGGTAGCTCTTGGCAAGCAGGACAGGAAAGCCTATGACTGCATGCTGCAGGGTACAAAAAGATGTTTACTCCTTAACAGTACATTTATATTTCCCAGTGACACCAGTTCATCCACACAGCTGTGCTAGTGAAAAATGTATATATATATATATAATCAACATTCATCTGACTTTATACTGGATGCATTTTTTGTTTACTGAGCCTGTTACAATGCATTATAGGATTGTCTTCTCTACAAATGATACACCTAACACTGTCTTATAAGTTATAGAAGGAGTATCTATGATATCTTGATATACTGCCCATGTAGGCTGCTCAGTAGGTTTTGGAACAAGGCCCCCATGTGTTTCTGTGATTTTAATGTAATTCATATATTCACTTCTTGCAGATCCAGGGAAGTATAATTTTACACCACGTCTTTTCTGTCTGAGTGCCAGCGGGGGGACTTTTAAAGGAGAGGAGCAGTTCAGCCCCAGCCAGATGACGGGTGTCACCATGGCAATGCCGTTCCTGCAGGAGAACTTGTATTCGGCCCCTCAGCCTGGTACAAAAACTTGGAGCTCTAACCCAGGGGTGTCCAGTCCTGGTCCAGGAGGGCCACAATCTTGTGGAGTTCAGTTCTAACCTGCTTCAACACCCTGCTTGTAATTTTCACGATTAGCTGGTTGAGGTGTGTTCAGTCAGGGTTGGAGCTAAACTGTGGATAGTGGCCCTTCTGGAGCAGGATTGGGATACCCCTGATTTTACCACAGATTATGGGGTTGTGAATTTACACTGAATTACAGACACTTGTGTTACCTCTGGTACAGCACCAGTAATTTGACATTTCTTTACAGTTTTTTCTCTTCTCGTTTGCTGTAGCTCTGTTCTTGGTGGATAACAGGATGGAAGTGTACCTGTGGCAGGGACAGCAGCCAGAAGATACAGAATGTACCGGCTCAGCCAAGATTCGCTGGGATAGTGAGAGGAAGTGTGCCATGGAGACGACGCTTCTGTACTGCCAAGGTCAGGAGTCAGGCTCTTCATCAGGTTTAAATAAAACTTTTGTGTTGCCAAGGTTTCCTGAGAAACTACAGTTTGCTTTTTTCTCTTGGCTTGCAAGGAAAAAATGACAATGAAAATAACTTTGTTTAACTTTGGCTAGTTTGATATATTTACTAAAAACCAGGAAACCAAATGGGTGTTCATGTGACATATCACACATACTGATATGACATATAAGTGCATGTACATATCACACATCTGGTTATTATATAAACATGTTTTAAAGGTATGCAGTCAGTTTGGTAAACTGACATTTAGAGTTATATACGATTATAAGATGCATATAAGATTTTGAAATTATCAGGTAAATAAACCTCATCCTGAACATAGACATAGAAACTGGCATGTGTGAAAATGGAAAGAAATAAAATAATAATAATCAGGTTTTCACATTAACAGTCAACATTTACATGCAAAGTAAAATTAAGTGTGTCAAAAATCAGTAGTGTGTCAGATATACATGACCTTAAACATTTACAATTATTCTATTAGCAGACGCTTTAATCCGAAGAGACTTATAAATTAAACATTTAACATTTTGTCCAAAAAGCCAACATTAAGTGTAGTCTGCAAAGCTGTGCTTAGAAGTACAAGAAACATAACAGAAGCCAGACATTATTAAACACGGTGTATGATTGTGATGTCTCGTCTGTTCTCGTCCGTTTCCATCATTCGTTAATGCAGAGGTTTTAAATGCATGTTTTGTGTTCTGTGGGTTTGTGTTTGTTCTTCAGAGAGAAACTCCAGACGTCCTCCACAGGCCTATCTGATCCTGGCTGAGGCAGAACCTCTAACATTCACCAACATCTTCCCGTACTGGGTGAAAGACCTGCACACTAAATTGCAGGTGATATACACCACACATGGCTTTCATCATAGCTTTCATCATAGCATCATAGACTGCTGCTGTTAGTTGTTGCTTTATGAAGAGTGTCTGTCATGTAGGAATGAATGGATGAAAGATGGTTGGTCTTATTCAGCAAAGACCAAGTCATACAAAAACAAAATATACAAAACATTAAAGTACAAAAGTAATCCAAATAATAGCTTTGTGTGAGGAGCATATTTATTATCATTATACACTGAAAATCATCCCTTCACTGCAGCTCTCGCATCAAAAACACCCTCATTAGAAACACAGTCACAATGTAATTTAAGAACTGTTGGGACCATCTTCATACATCTATTGTAGTCCATTGTAGAACTTCACAAATGTTTGGAGCAACATGGGAGTAAGTAAATGATAAAAGATTTGTATTTTTCGGGTGAGCTGTAAAAAGAAAACCTTTAGTTTGTACAGAAGGTGTTTAATGTGTCTCTTGTATTTGTTTGAATGTCTGTGCAGGTCGAGGGAGTGCGTAATAAAGTGATTCTGGTCAAAGACGCTCTGTCGAAACTTAGCCGACAGCAGTACAGTATAGCGGAGATTAGAGCAAAGCCCCTGCCAGAGGGAGTGGACCCGCTGCATCTTGAGTGCTACCTGTCCGACAAAGACTTCCAGGTAACAACCTCATCTAACTGCCCACATGTGGCCCTGATGGACCTAACGTGTCTCACCCTCTCTAGAGGCCATTAGTAGAGTCTGAAATGGTCATTATGGAGAGTAATTCCTCTTTTCTGAGCTCAATCTATAAAATCCAGCGGTTTGTCGATGAAGGTCAGCAAACTCTTGGTTTGGTTTAATGGTTTTCTGATGTGGCTTTTCATTGGCTGCCTTAAACTGGCTCATCAGGAGTCCCTGCAGGGCTTTGCTGACAGCAGCATGTTTTCATGTTAATATAATGATATAATATAATTAAAGCTGACAGATTGTTTTTTTTTTTGCAGAGTGTTTTGGAAATGACACGGGATGAATTTCACGCCCTTCCAAACTGGAAACAACTTAATTTGAAAAAGAGCAGAGGCCTCTTTTAAATGACAAGAACTCTTTTGTTTGCAGTCTGTTGTATATTCACTTACAGAAATGAATTACTAATGAATTATGTCTGTTTTTCTTTATGCATTTTATGCAAACCTTTTTTATGTATAGCCCCAATATGTACAGTCTTAAAAATATAAACCTGCCTGTGGCTGCTGCAAATTCCTAAGTGGCTTTTGGTTAAAACACTTTTCTATATATATTTTATGTATACAAAAGTGCACGTTTTGGGAATAACATAAAGCATATCAACAAAAATCTGTCTTGAATTATAAATATGTATTATATTTTATTGTTTTAACACTGTTACTGTCAAACTGTGACCTTAAAACGCATTAAACATTAATTGTGAAAATTAATGTAAAACGTTGAAACAGACTTTTCACAGTGGAGAGTGAAATTCTTTAAAAGCCAAAAAGTGTGTGACCTGTCACATGAAAAATATAGTGTTATGTGATTGTTTTCAGTGCGGTTAACAATATTACAAAGAACAAATGATTGTATCTGTGTGTTCAGCCAGGAGGATGGAAGTAAATGGTGTTGAATCTCGCACCACCAGGTGTCAGACTCCATTCATTTGTCTGTTCTCACTCTGGCTGTCACTCCGGTAAGATTTTCTCATTGATATCAGCACGTTGAAACATTGTAGCGATTCTTTTGTGTAGTTGTGTAGTCATAGTTTAGTGTTTCAAATTGTTTTTACTGCTTAAGACAACACTGAAGGCCTCGCAAATACGATTTATCCACTTCATTTTAAAATTGTACCTCTGTAACCCAGTCTGAATAGTGCTTAACTTAGTAGTTAAGGAGCAGTGCACCCATAAAATGACAATTCCATCATCATGAGGTCTCATGTGGTCTCATTTGTTTATTTGCTTTACATTTTCCATACGACAGCAGTGACAATCTGGAAAAAACGTGCACAATAATTTTTCAAAATGATTTTTTTTGTTCCACAAAAGATAGTATGTACATATGGACATCAAATGACAGAGTTGTCATTTTTGTGTGAAGTATTTCTTGAATAAAGTTAAACTCAAATCATGGAGACAACCAGCTTTAATTCACAGCCGTTGTTCAAAACATGTCATATGAGTGAACAGCAGCCTGCACACTCCACAACACACACACACACACACACACAGACAGACAGGCGAGTTCATCAGCAACACAGATGGTAGAGCCTGACTCTGTCTGTCAGAGAAACAGCTTATCACAGTACTGTCTTACTTTTATTACTGAATTGTTCAATGTATGTATACAGAAGCCAGTATACATACATTGTACTGTGATATTTTGGCTTCACAATGCTCCAAGGTTGTTAAAAAAGCAAAACATTTCCATTGCCAAGCTGTCAGTTGCTCTGAGTTTTCGTTTTGCAGCATAACTGTTGAGTAACTGAGTACGACAAACAGTGAAGGAGAACAAAAATGATACACAGCCTGAACAAGAGCCCAACAGTGTCCCTGAAGTGCTGAGTGAGACACAGGCAGAACAAACCTCAGAGAAAAACAGCCCAGGTTCTGCATCAGAACAAGCCGTCATTCAGTGTATGTAGAAGACAGTGCAGGGATGTGGAAACTAAAGAGCTTGACATAATACTTTTATCCAGTATTATTTATAGGCCATTGGTATAGACTATTGTTTAATGTTTTAAAAAAAGCGAAAACCCTTTCCTCTTCTGCTGTTCACACTGTCTTTAGCATCAGAGCTGTTCGCACTTGTAAATGGAGCTTGGTAGACAAGACTTGTTCTTAGGGCAAAATGGTAAATGCTCTTTCTCTCTGTAGGTCGCTATGGATGAAAGCGTCTGCTTGCAGAATCAGTGTAAATGTTCATGTGTTGTAAAGAGTCAGTTAAGTCTCCTGAGATGCTCTTTGTGAACCTCCCTCAGAACCTTCATGTCCACTGACCTGCCCTCAGAAAACAGTGCATTTGTTTATCACCACAACACTTTCTATGAGAGTTTTCTAACAGTGTTGCCTCCACAAAACAGTTTTCCAACCGTCAGCCTTTACACTTAGACGTGTTGTTGATGGATTTGAATTAAATGGAGTTCAGAGTCCTCAGGTAGGGTTGTAGGTCACAACTGTGGATGGTGCTCCTGCAGTTTAAAACGAAGGCTTTGCCATGACCATTAGGCTCAAGTGGACCTCCTTGAGAAGGTGCTTTTACACGCTGGTGTCAAAGTGCAAAAACAAACCGCTGCATCGATGGCGACATTAAGCCCTCATCCTGACAAATGATGGATTGATTTCAGAGGCGCACAGATGGGTACATTCGCCACCTTTTTTTGTTAAATTCTCACCTTGGTTTTGTTTACATGTCCTCCACCTGCTGTGCTTTTGCATGCCTGGACTTCCTGTCATCTCTGTTTAATGAGGCAGGTGGTGGACAGAAGACTGGAATTAAGCAGACTGAAAATTGCTTCATTTACAGAATATCTTTATGCCATCTCCATTTTTGAGCAATTTAGTTTCCCACTAAATGGCTTTGTAAACATCTTTCCTCAATTAACAGGTCTTACGTGCTGCCTGATGAGAAGTCATTTACTTTCACACTCGTTAAGACATTAGCTGAGATGTTTCACAATCGCACTGTGCAGGAAGAATTCGCTGTTAGTGAAGTCACTATAAATGCAGTTTTGTTTTATGTTTTTCTGGGTTTTGTTCAGACAGACAGTTTGTGTGTGTGTGTCTACTGTATATATGGTTTGAAACTGAATTAAAATCACATTTTTTAGAATGTGAATCAGTCTAAACAGTCAAATGGAATTATAAGATTTTTTTCTTCATTCAGAGCAAAACTAAATGTAGCATCATAGAAAATGCAGAGTATTATTTGCAGCTGTGTCTCAATTCACAAATTTTCACTCTTTTCTCTTATAAAAAGCCACGCAACATCTGTTATGTAGAGAATAGTGAATGTGTGACTGAGTCAGTGGTTTTACACACAGTATAAGCATGAACATCTCAGTCAGAACGTTCTCTCGTGTTTCGTGAGTCAGGACAGTAGCCAGATGTCACACTACATGTGCGCACAGGCGAAATGTCCAGCTTTCCATCCTCTCTTTCTACACTGACACCTTCAGATATTAAAGAAAAAAATCATTAATTACACTGTCTGAACAGTTTCGTTACTTGCACAATGACAGTGAAGGCCATTGGCCCTGCAGATTGGACTTAAAGACAGTCAGATTTTTGTGAAATGTAAACAAAGCCCATGTTCTGGCTCTTATACGCATCACTACTTATTTTGCGCCAAGCTTGTGGAATCATCTCCTTATTTTCTGTTCAATAGATCAATCACATCACACATAACACATTGTTGTTCCTACATCTGATCATCTGTCACCTGTCATCTATGTTTGTCCTGCATGCGTCTGTTGTTTTTCTGCCTGGTGCATTAAGCCTGTCACAAATTAAGTCTTGCTGAGGCTGCGGTCTCCAGCTTTCCTCGATGTCTGATATTGCTTGCGTGTTGTTCAGAGTAAATTACCCGAGTCACAGTAAATGTGTGCGTTTCCACTTTTCTCTGCACTTTATCACATGACTCAAGCTGTTAAATGCAAGATTGGAATGGGGATGCTGGGGAGGGATGCGAAAGCTTTTGTTATAGTGGGTAACTGCACCATGAGGAGGTTTGGTAGTTAATCTGCACAGTTGTTTTTGCTGGTCTTTCCTCTGTTTAGGCTTATAGCTGTGTTTTGGAACACAGCAGCTGGTTTCTAGTTGGTCTGTGTTGGTTATTAGATGGTCTAAACTAGTCTTTACCTGATCTACTGTAAGCTGGTAATTGACAAGTCAACAAGACACCATGTTCCAAAAACATGGTGGTTTAATGCTAGTCCAGAATGGTCCACCAGCTGGGACCAGCTAATATGAGAATAAAAGTGTCCAGCTACCAGGTTTAAAAACACAGCTAACAATGCCAAAAAATCTAGCAGGGCTGTATTTTTAATTTTGTCATTTTGTCACTGCTGGCCAGAATGAATTTGCTAGTAAACGTAAAATGAATGTTTAAACTCGTGTGTAGGGCTACAGTGGCGCAATTTAATTAACTTCCACTTCTCATTCAACATTATTGCATGGCAACTGTTTCCATTACTTTTATGTTTCTATTGTCATTCCTTCCATTTTTAACTATCGTCATTTAGCTCTTGCCAGTTTCCGCAGATCTGCTGTTATTTCCTAAAGCTAAGTACCCTACAAATCAGAAAACACCCTCTGGTGCAGAGCTGGTCTCTCGCATTGGCAGCAGATGCAGTACATGCAGGATGTGCAGCAGCATGTGAACAGACGCAGATTCTGCATGTGGAGGTTGGAGAAAGAGAAACACTCAGATGGCATGAAGCTGTCAAACGGAGAGGAGAATCTCCTCATTAGTTTGACAACATCTGTGAGAGGTGCTGTCTTCTGTGAGTTTGTTTGCATTCAGTTTATTACTTATAGCAGATGTAAGGAGAATCATTAGGTCTGACTGTCATGAAAGCATCTGTGTTTTCTGATTTTGTATTCTCTGCTAAATGGCCACACAAGCCAAACATCATTATGATGGAAAGACAGCCACAGGTAAGTCCATTATCAGCCATTATGGGGATGAAATTGTTCTCACAATGTAGGAAACCTGATGTTTGAGATGATGTATTCAGCTGCCCCTTTACTTCATACAGCTTAATAAACATACTAAATAATGTCTTACTGAATTTGTAAAGATGTCAGAAGGTTTCTGTGAGGGTTACAGAATCATTAGATTGTTATAAAAACAGCAAGTCAATGAGAAGTCCTTAGAAAGATATTAATAGAAACATACATACAAAGAAGCTGTTGTGTGTTCTTGAACATAAGAGCAAACTGATACTGTTACTCTTAAATCTCACCCTGTCAAGGCTGAAATATGGTATAATTCAAAGCTTTAAATGAACTAATAGAAACACTCTTCACACAAACAGCTTTCACACTTCATTAAAAAGCGTCCACAGCGTGAGACTCATGTGGGAGGATCCTGCTCCACTGATGTGTCCAATGATATCAAAGAAGACAAAATACATTTTGTTCACAAACCACTTTGAGCATGTTAACTCGTGTTTTCACCCTGTGCTGACTGAAGGAAAATACTTCCCTAACTGTTGATCTGACAAATCTGTCAGAGCAGTATACACGTACTGTTGAAATCACCGTCTTTTCCTTTCTATGCTTGTCTGAGAATGTAATTTTACTGCTGTTTGGGGATCAGTTTGCTGCTGCAGTCAGAGATGTGTTCTGCATTCTGCTACAAGAGGCGGGTTGTTTTCTGTTGGTTTTTGTTCAGATGTGAGGGCTGCTCGTGCATCAGACTGGCTGCAGTCACTGTGGGTGCTCTGGGGAAGTGTGATAGTAAAAGCAGTCGACAGGATAAAGGTAGTTTCTGAGCTGAGAGAATGACCTGACTGATAGCTCAGCAAAAAAGTTCTGTAAAAGTTCTCTTCAAGTTATCAAAAACATTCTTTCAGTAACGTTTAGAAAAGCATTTTTTAATGTTATATATCATATATCAAAAAGTTATTCCTAAATTCTTAAAATCGCTTAATGTCGCTCAATGAAAATGTTGGGAAACCTTCTTACAACCTTAAATTGTTAGCTGGGTGAGAATGATAAACTGGTGACATCATGCATTAAACAAAACTTCAGCTGATGACATCTTACATGTAGCCATGGAGTCCAAGTTTCTACACCTTTTGAAATCTGATATGTTTTCTCACAAAAGTTTTGTTCAGACTCTAGTGAGGCAGCTGTGGAGGGGTGCTCCAGCCATGAAGTCTCTTCCAAGAGGTAGGCATTTTAATCAAGATATCTCATTTTAACAATATTCTGAGGCAGTATTGGACCGTTCATTGAAAAACAACCCCAGAATGCAGGAGGCTTAGTGTAAAATACATTACCCCCAGCATTTCGGTGTGATACAGTATGAATTTTTACTGTATGTATATTTTTTACTGTATATTTATTGGGGTGTAATTAGCTTAGTTAGTGTCACACTCTATTGAATTAGAGCTGAGTCTTATGTGCAGACGTGCTGCCTGTGTACAGCTTTCCAAATTAGTCACTTAAGAGATTCCATTACTGTCTGAGAAAGCAGCTGCGTATGTGAGCAGTGGGCAGGACACTAGATTTTGAAACAGAGCCTACAACATTGTATCTGTGCAGAATGTGTGTGTTGTTGTGTTTGCACACAGTGGTTGTGTGTTTGCAACAACTCATGCCTTAATAGCTAACTGAGTTTCTCCACAGAAGTGCTAACTAACTCCGCTAGTCTTCTGGGACGTGTAGATAATTAAGTCAAACAGTCCGCTCAATTATAAATTCCCCTGTGCATTCAGACACACACACACACACACACACACACACACACACACACACACACACACACACACACACACACACACACACAAACACACACATAAATGATTGCAATGGAAATTATTTAGTGTTCCACTTTATTTCCCCTTAAGACAGAAATATAATTAGACTGCATTGTTTGTTGTGCTAAAGCTACAGAAGAAAGCTCACTTAACCAGTAAAGGGGTTTAACCTTGAAAAAAGTTTTATCTGTGTTATATATTATTTACTAACAGTAGTACGCATTGCTGCATAATTGTAAAAGTTGTGCATTTGTATGGATGACATTAGTCTCATAATGAAACCTGTAGCTGAGGCATCTGCAGCACACGTTTGCTCAATAACAAATGCAATATGTCGGTGGATGCTGCAATTCAATACCTGCGTTAAAAACACAATGAGTTTAAGCCGTCACAGTGCGAGATGGATGGAGGGGGAAAATGAGTTAGGTGGGGTGTGTGGGTGAAAATCACAGAGTGAACCCCGTGCTGTGTTTACTCCACAAGAGTAATGAACACACTGTGTCCAAAATGCTCTCAGTGGTTTGTTAAGTGTTGGTTATCTTCCCTCCTGCTGACGGTGTGTTTTCAGAACATATCTGGTCTTGCTGACCCTTTCTGCTCCCGTTCATCACTTAACCCAATCGCTGTCCCCACGGCTTAATAGCAGACGGATGAAAAAAGCAAGAGGGCTTATAATAGGTGCAGGAAAGCAAGACAAGGTTGTGCAGCGAGGAAACATTGTTATTAACTCCCATTGTTATTGTTAATAGAGCTTAACAGTTTGTAGCACTAAAAGCTTGGAAAGAATTAACATCGGCTGTGGGTTCCCTCTGGAATTTCTAATAGGATTTAAAAGGCAGTTTTCAAATAAGTCAGATAAAGTTACTGGTTGAAGATGTGCTCTGTAGTTCCTCTATTCTCTGAGACTCCCATTGTCCCACAACACAAATTACATACCTTATAATATGAATTTTAAAACTTGCCTTAAAATTGTAAAAAAGTTTTTTTAAAGTAATGTTAGCCACAGCTCTTATTTCACACATCCAAAACAGCTAAAAACCTGTTTGAAGTTCCAGACGGATTTCATGCTGAATTTGCCTTCTGGGTTGGCCTACAAATTGACTAAACGACTCTATTTAGTGAAACCAAATGAGTGTATCCATTTCTCACTGCAGTTACAACTACTAAGTGTTAAAAAGCTGAATTCATCAAACCTTGAATCTACACAGAACAGTGATTCTGCACAAATGACTCTCTTTAGCTTCACACTGTTTGTTTTGAGCATGTGTCTCAGGCTCGTGAGACTCCAGCGAGGAGTAAACAAAAACAAATAAAAAGAGAAATACCTCAAACCATGAAATCTGCCGATGGCGACGTAAAGTGCTATGGTTCCTCTGATTTTTGTGCTGTTCTCTATGGTTCCTCTGATTTTTGTGCTGTTCTCTATAGTTCCTCTGATTTTTGTGCTGTTCTCTATCAGCCGTGTGATGCTCTGTGACTGACGGCATGTTTAATAATTCATTAGGATTTGTGCAAGTGTGCCGAGGCGCCTGCGGGGCCACTTGTTCAGGAATCTTGAGTGCAAATGCTCAAAAAATGCACACAGTTAGATCCTTGATAATCCTGAGATGTTGTTCTGTCAAGCAATAGTATTCCTGGCATTGTCCCGACAGGTCAGTTTTAAAATCAAAGCCGTTGCAGGAGCTCAGTGGGACCTCACAGGTTAAACATGTTTGTTACACTGAGGGGGAAACGGGTGACTAAATTCATTTTGCACTGCTTGACAAATGACTCTGTCATTCCGGATAGAACCAGCGATACACAAGATACACACAAAAAAACAGAACTCAGTCATTTTTGTTATATGTACTGAGTTGAATCTGATTGTTTACACCGTAATGCATAAAATGCATCATGACTCACAGAGAAGGGTTTAGACTTCTGTCTGCATCAGTGGGCTCGTGAAGCTGCGCTACCATGCATTCACCTCTCAGTATCATATCATTTGAGCTCCATGGCAACCCAGCACATCCTGCAACTGCCCCACTATTGAGTTGTTATGGATTTGTGTGGTAAGAGAGAGGAAGTCGTCTGATTCAGTTCACAGAGGGTCACTAGTGTAACAGTTATGTTACTGAATCAGTACAGTGTGAGTGACGGGTACATTCAGACGGCTAATGAAGACATGTGACAGTTCATATGTGTACAGAACAAGGAAAGATATAAATATGGGAATAACTCATCCAGAAATAAGAACTGGCATGTACTCAAAAGGAACAAAAATGAATAAACTGGGTGAATTCAATGAATTTAACAATTTAAAAAAAACATTTTCTCTAGAGACCGTCTTTGTCTCTGAGGAAGCAGAGATCAGCACGGCTCTCTGAGCACATCAGTGTGTGTGTGTGTGTGTGTGTGTGTGTGAGTGTGTGTGTGTGTGTGTGTTGTATTTCACTCTGGTTAATCAGTTAACACTCTAAGCTGATAAATCCTGGAGATGTTAACTTGTCAGAGAAGAAAATGTAGAGTGTGTGTGTGTGTGTGTTCTTCTGACCATGCTGACAAACAGTGTGCACTGAAAAGTGTATCATTTGTTTGGGAATTTTGCTATTTATGTGAGAATAATTGAGTAAAATGTTTAAGTATTATTTGACATGATCACTGACTAGCTGAGGAAGGAATAAAACAGGCGTGTAATTTCTGAGTTTTCCCGTTAACTCTCTACTTCCTGTTGGGAGTCTGATGGGAATGTATGGAACACAGCCTTCATTCTCAATTATTAAGAGGCGGACTGTGTCTCAATTATTAAGAGGCGGAAGTGAAGAATTATACTTGAATGAACAGATGCAATTCACTGTTCTTCTGTAGAATTACCTTTTTTTCCAGCGTAAGCAGCTGTGTTGTCCCAAAGTGTATGCATATGTGTGTACATGTGTGCATTGTGTTTCTTTGCATGCTTTATGACTTAAATGTTGTGTAACTTTATGGCTATATTGTGTTATTTCTCCTGTTAAAAGCTCTATTTAAATGCATTCCACAGGAAGGTCGAGTGTGTTGAAATTGAATAATTGTTGAATTATTGTTATGTGAGTTAGTTTGTGTTTGTGTGGCACAGATTACTTACAGATGCAGCTCACTGGCTGACAGTCATAATTGGTCAGTCGCTCTGAACATCTGTCTGTTCATGTGACCAGAAGCTCATCAGTTTATGTAATGTTGACCAATATTAGCTTTTCTCGTTATCAACACACACAGAGTTCTTGGTAAGAATTGTGCAGGTAGTCAGGCATGAGTTTTGTTAGATGAATTCCTCAGTCTTTGATTTTCTCACTCATGGTTTAATGTAGTTTGTACCTTTTGTTTCAGCGTATGTGTGTACACAGACGTTTTGGTTTGACATACTATGCAGTATGTTGTACGTATACATAAACACTAAAGCTACAACACTGAATGCACCTTCATTACAAAGAAAGAATAAGTGAAACAGGTGAGTTATAGCCTTGTGGACAGCTCTCCAACATACTGCAACATACTCTGACATACTGCACTATTGCATCAGGAGTTTGAGTCCCGGCTCAAGGTCTTTACTCACTCCTGTTCCTCCACTCTCCCTGCCACTTCCTGTCTCTTCCCTGTTCTATAATAATGATAAAATGTCCCAGAATAAAGGACAAATTCCAAAAATATAATAACAGCAAATAACATATAGTGGGAGAAAGGAAAATCAGATGCTGTGAGTTAAAAGCAGTTTATTAAATAATAGACATAAAACACTTGATAAATGATTAAACATATGGTGGTGTAAAATTAAGGATGTTGTTACTGTGATGAATTTATGATTTACAGGTAGTCAGATATGAGTTTTTTTGCAGCTGGTGCAAAAAAACTCAAACTTTTGTTCTGAGAAAGATGGCAGAAGAATAGTGTAGTTAATGAACCCGTACAGAAGCTAACTGGTCCATGCTAGCCAGCCATTCACTGACCACTGGGCCGACCAGGGTTAGGGGCTGGACATCCATTGGGCCAATGGCAGACAGGTGAATCTTTAGAAAACCTGTTAAAAACAGTAATTATTTGTACAAATCTGTTCGGTGCTGCAAGTGGTGTAGAAATGACCTGTCATCTTTAAACTGTTAGAGGGGCTGGAAGGGGTAACATGATTAATATGACTTATAGAAACAACTGCACTGATCCAGAGTCGATTTGCTTGATCAGGAATCTGTTTGTCAGGAGTGTTTGAGGTGGTAACTGATGATGTTTTAGTGCATCTCTTTGGCTCATGCTGATGGATGAAACGTGCAGGTCCATCAGACAAATCTGAGCAGATCTAATTTGTCAAGCAATTTTTTTAACTTGATGCATGTGAAGTGAAATCTTGCACAAGATTTATAAACACCCCATTGACAAACTGAATTTATGATGGTGAGTGATTTTATTGCTGCTCAGCCAGACATAAAATGCTTTTATATATTTATAAAATGTGAGAATGATGCTGTTAGCAGTTTGATGAGCATCTGTATGCTGGTCAGAGCAGCTCCGTGAGTATGTGGAAAAATAATCTTTTTATAATCTTCCATGGTTCCTGTACATCACACTCATTGGCTGTGCTGGTTTTAATGTTTCCCCAGAGGGTGTCGTTTGTTGGACGTAAAAACCTTTGCAAGGAAGCATTATACATTAAAAACAGTCCAGAAAGGTATGTGATATTGATTGTTATTCAGGCATAGTTCCAGTAGGCTGTAACCTTTGTAGTGACTCTTCAGTGATAAACTGTGATATCTGAGGTTTTCATGCCTTTGTGTATGTCTGTTTGAAATCAATAGAAATGTTGGTGGGTGTTTCTGTGTTACTCTATAAACTTTGAATGATCTCTTTCATGTTTTTCCTGGACAGAAATGTCTGTTCACGTCTGCTCACGGCACAGAACTGAACACCACTGATCAAGGTCATTATTCTGAGAGATTCTTCCTCCTCTGGTACTAAAACTCTATTAAAACATTTACTTTTAAATTATTCATGTGCTATTGAATTTCTGTATGTTCAGATGTTTAAATTCCTTCGGGATTCTTTGTTGAATTTAAATCAGACTATTAGACAATTCTTCACGATTCTTTAAAGACATGATCTACTGATCTGTTGCACCTGTATTTATCTAACTGTGACTGCAATGACTCTGCGAGGTCACACAAACATCATTACTGAATTACACAAGAATGTTTACTCTGAAGCTCTGAGTAAACAAATGCCTACATACATGTGCAGCAAACCATGTTCCAGAGCTAATGACTGACAGAGAGAGAGAGAAAGATGTGATCTGAATTATCCAGAACAGATCACATTTAAGTGCTACTGAGGAAGGCAGTCACGCATCTGTCACAGCCAAATTCATATTTTAATTGCACACTTTCAGAAAGCAATCACTTCTCTCATCCTACTGTTCACTAATGTCTATCAGAAATGTTATTTATTTACATATAGATGCTTTGTGTTGCTGTTGTGTGTATTATTTAGTCTGAAACAGCCATAAAGCATCTTAAAACTGAAAGAGTGAGAGAAATCGCCATGAATATTTACTTGAATATTAAAGTCAGGTTGTGTTGGGTTGTAGACTTCAATGTATGTGCCTACAGTAAACTCAGAGTCTCTACAACAAGCCATCAGTCATGCAGTTTTGCTGAACACTACATAAAACTGTAAGGGTTGTTTCCGGTCTCCATTTCACATTCAGTGGTTCTTATGTGGGTTCTAGCAAAGGTTAAGTTTTCAAGGCCAATTGAATTACATTATGCGCTTGTCCTCAATGTCCTATTCAATTTCCTGCCTGACATTTGTCTCCTCTAAGCTCTCTCTCTCTCTCTCTCTCTCTCTCTCTCTCTCTCTCTCTCTCTCTCTCTCTCTCTCTCTTCTCTCTCTCTCTCTCTTTCTCTCTGCTCTGTCTAATGACACTTCAGCAGAAAGAGTCATTAAAGCTGATTTGATCATTCATGCTCCTGAGTGGCGTTTTGTCCAGAGGCTCACAGGAGGAGAAGTAATCGAGAGCACACGGTTCTAGAATACTGATTCTGCGGTTCTGTCAGTTGGTCTTATCTTGTAGTGCTCCAAAACATCATATCTGTTAGGAATACTGATGAAGACAAAACAGCCAACTTATGCTTTAAATTATCATCTGTTTGTTTTTAAAATCAAGTGTTAATTGTTAAAATACTTTCTTTTATTCCAACTTAATATTCAGAGACAACAAGTAGATTGTATGATGATTTCCCCAGAGAGAAAACAATGTGTGTCTTCTGTGCTTTCAAAACATTGCTCTGTTTGTGTGTGTGTGTACACACAAGTTATATATATATTTTAGTTTTGTCATTTAGTTTAGTTATTAGTTTTGGTGATTGTCAGTTCTTGTTTAGATTAATTAGTCCCTCCTGTTTCCACCTCTTGCTCCTCTTGCACTGTGTTTGATCACATTTACTGACATTGCTGTATTATTAGTTCATGTAGATGGGCCAGCTGCATGTGACTCTTTGAGGCCTCACAAAGTTTCTATTATAACTGAGTGGGTTTAAGATTCGGTACACAATTGTCCAGCTGAATGCTCGTAAGAGAACAATTCAATATTCAGATCAGTGCTGTTATTGTTAACTCACAGTCACTGTTTCTTTTGTAGCAATTGTAACAGACTTCATTTATTTTCCACTGTCAAGTCATTTTCCTGCCAGGCTGCTAATTAACAGGTTGATTAATCTAGATAGTTTCCAATCAGCAAAGACTTTGAAAGATCACACACACCCTCTTACCTGAGTGAGTGTGATCTGTCGTGTTCATGCCACGGCAGGTCATCAGCTGTCTCAGCTGTGATATCTTACTTTCTCTGTGTACTGCTGGGTCAGGGAGAATGCAATATTGCTAGATCTTATACATCTGCACCATATGCTGTGATTTCATCCATCTGAATCAGCCAACACACTCATACAGACAGAGACAGAGAGAAACTAAAGAGAGTGAATTTATGAACAGTAAGATTCATGGAGTTATGTTTACAGATTCATAGATTTATGTTTATAGATTCATAGAACATGGCATGTTATAGATTACAAATATAACTCCCAGGATGAGTGACTGATGTGTAACCGTGCTGTGTAGTGAGATCAAATATTTCATCTTTCAGACACTCTGTAATGCTGTAATCCTGCAACACAATAATGCAATATGTTATCTATAATGCTCTTACCATGCTGTTTAAAACACGGGTACAAGTTTAAAACATGCTTGGCTTTTATGTTGAACATTAAAAGTGGCCAGAATATAATTTAGTTTTCTCGACTGTGATTCGCATAAGCATGTGAATTCACTGCAGAGATGGTAATGGGTGTGTAGATTATTTTGGGTGATACAAGCTATCAGGTCGTGTCCTTGATCAAAACTTATTTTATTGAGGTAAGGGACAGAACTCAGAGCAATTTTTAAATGATAATGCAAGACCTAATTAAGATTTAGATGAACTGCGGTAGAAAGATTTTAGATTTGGTACTTGTGATTTCTTTACAATGAGAGCTTCTGACTTTTCACATTTTTCCTTTATCTTATGCAAAACTTTTCTGAAGATTTGAATATGGATATTTATAAAAATAAAAACACATGACCCAGAAATCCCAAATGCAGCCTGACGGGAAAGTTTGTTACGCTCTTCCAATGCGGATGCAACAGAAAGCTTTCTGCCATCCTTCATGAATACACATGAGCGAAGGACGAACTGGCATTAATAACTGAATATATTAACAAGGAGTTAATGTACAAAAACAACCCCATTCAAAAGTTTACATATGCTTGATATTTAATAGTGTGTGGACAAGTTATGTTGTGTGATAGTTGAGTCCCTTGTTTGTCGTGAGCCATTAAACTACATTTCTTGTGTTGTATATTATACCTATTATCAGAAAACTAGACAAATGTGAGGAGTGTTGGCATGATTTTTTTTTTTATATTTCATTTGATTCAGAATAATGTATTCGATTGGCTGGCTCACCCACAGCTGCACACCTGCTCAGAGGTTAACCTTTATTTGGTTTGTACTGATATTTTTTGGCTGTACTCATGTGTGGTCAGATTGTCTCTCATGTCCTGTGTGTTACTTGGTTGGCAGAGGGACAGTGAAGATGGCTGAAACCTTCCCAGAAGAGCAGTCTGCTGTCCTGCCATTCCTCAGGCCGATGGGACTTGCTGGGCCAATCTGTTCTACTGGCTGGGAGTTGGCACAGGCACCAGAGTGAGGTTGATATAGGCTGGTCAAAACTCAAATGGTTATTTATATCAGCTTCCCCGTCACACTGGTTTTCCAGAAAAAATGACATTATAATGTCGATTTGTTTTTCAGCCAGTTTCCTTAACAGCTGCTGTCTTTCTATAATGTGACGAAACATCATCCTTGATATTTATTTATTTGTTTTTGTATAAACTAAGATTCAAAAAAAAAGAAAAAGACTGCATTCGTAAACTTTCATTTAGGGATGCTTGGGAGATGTTGTGCACTTTAATGATTAAAGCTCTCTGTGTGTGTGTGTGTGTGTGTGTGTGTGTGTTCTCCACATTAGTGGGTCAAGATTCTGGTGTCCCAGCATGCTTTACATACATATCAAAGCATGTTTCATACATTAATTACATGCGTGCTGTTTTCTATGGACAGTTTAATCTGTACTGTGGATCTGTGCTCAGGGGTTTTGACAGATAGAAGAGGTAAAGAACGCATTTGTATTATGTGTCAACTCAGCTTCATTATTATTTATCATACCATAAATCATTAAAATGCCCTTCAACAATTACGGTTTAATTATACATCAACATTATTGCATGACAGCAAATGTGCAATGAAAATTGTAGAGTGCTGCAGAGTGTATCGGTGTTTTAAAGAGCTGATTTTAATATAATCATAATAATAATAACGATGTACACATAAAAACCTGCATTTTAATGTCACGTTTGCTTACACAGATGCTCCATTTGAGTGGAAAACTTGATGCTCATATCTGATGGCAATCAGAAGTGAAACCTCTCTCAGCATGAGCTCTCTGGATATTTTACCCTGTAGTACGTCAGTTCCTGATTGAGCATGTAGAAAATAGATGCTTGTAACATATGTTTTAGGAAAGTATCGGCTGAGGAAAACTAATTGCAAGGCTAGAGCAGAGAGAGAAGAATAATAACAGGGTTAATAAAATGGGTTTTAATAACTTTGGCACAAGAACCTTTGAACACGGTAGTGCTTCAATGCAGGGCCCCTCCACCAAACCTGTGCAGAAATATATCCCTTACCCATAATTCTTAGCTATTGCTTTCTTACAGTCAACTGATGCCTTTTGTGTTTAGTTCAGTCATTTAATGAAATATAACTAGCTTTGTTAGACAAAACAGATGTGCTTTCACCTTTGAAACAACACAGGCTTAATCTTGTTAATCTCATAAATGATTTCATACAGCATGTGTAACAGCAATCATAAGTTTTAATAGTAGTTGTGTCTTCATTTAGAGTCATGTAGCTGGCCCCTCGAGGGCTGCACACCTAATTAAATGTATGTAATAGTATTTATAGTTGTGGTTGCCACAGTGGTGACAACAAAACGTGATGTGTGTTATGAAGTGCTGATTTATAGACTTCTTTATGTAAATGCACTAAAATTTCATTGAAACTTTTTATGAACTCAACAGGATAAAAGAAAGCCTGACTCCTGACCTGATGGATAGCTCAATATAAGTATTAAATCTTACTGTATTCATTTTGAAAAGCAGGAGATATTCCCAGCTGAAGTTTTAATCCCAAAGCACAGCAGTTTTCATTGATTTAGATTCAGGGCCATAGCTGACCGTGCACTTTCTGCCAAAGGCCAAGCCTGCAGCGTAAATATGCCATAGACAGCTCAGGGTTACTTTATTTCCTCTTCAGAAATCTGCTTTGAGAGAACATAAAGTAAAATTTTCAGACACTTCACAGATTTATTTTTAAAACCACCTTAAAGGGCCGTCGGAGAATACATATGAAAAGTCGTTTTCACAAAAGACTAAAATAAAAAATATATCTGAAAGAATTAAACGATTGTACCCACAGGCTGTTGGCATTGAAATAAAACAAGAAAAAAAATACATTTGTGACTTTTAAAAATCCTTCCACTAAATCTGTCACGACTTCAGAGATTGTTTCAGGTAAAGATAAATACTTTCTGTCTCAGCATCTCCTTGCCTCAGCATTGTTCACGTGCTGCGTTGCTAATGTTCTGGTTTTGTGGTTTGGTCGGACAGAATTTTCTGAATGGTCAGACATGAAGCACACTGGCTGAAGACTAGAATAACACTGATCATAAGTTACTGATCATCTGATGTGTTCAGGCAGAAATCAGTTCTTATTAGTAAGTAAACTTAATGTGAGTAGAACTGTATTTTATCTGGACAGAGAAATATAGATCACAATATTTACAAACATTTTCTGCTTATTTAGTGTTTTTTTATATGGAGACATTTTAAATTCCACAGTATGTGACATTGCTGAGATCGCACCTGAAATGCTAATTGAGACATTTGTGAGATTTCTGTTTTTGTCTCTGGAGAAATATCTGTGACACAGGAGTTAAAAAGTTTCCATTTGCTCTCCACTTAATCTGATTGCTATTTAGGAGAAGTAACTGAGATTTTACCGTTTTTTATGTTATGGGTTGGTTCTGTTTGAGCACATTTCTATGTGTCTGTGCAGCTTCCTCTCTAGAGAAGAGATTATTCAGATGTAACATTTGTCCAGGCTGTGACAGCACCTGGCGACTGATGTGTCGTCTCAGCCGAGGCTGCAGTCGCTCTTGACACCCGGTCAAATGGAGGAAAATAACATTTTCCTTTAAATGAGGGTCAGCTTCACTCCTTCACCATAAAAAAGCACTTTCTGTCTTTAGCATCCGGCTCCAATGACTCAGGACAAGTGATAGAACAATTTACAATGACCTCTCTGTGATTCAGTTGATGAATTACAGTAGATTTGTTGAACAGAAAAGCTATAAGCACATTTTTAATAACACAATATAAAAATTAGATAAAAATTAACGCATTTTTAACCAGTCTTAGTAAAATAATATAAGGCAAACAGCAAATCTTTGCGTGTAAATATAAGTGACTGTGATTTTTAGATACTTTTAAACTTTGGATTTTATCAAACTCAACTCTGATACAGCAGACATGCTGTTATATGAGGGCAGTAAATTATGAGATCATAACATTAGTCATCTTGTTTTGTTCTCTATATAATTTTGGTTTATGATTTGTATTAACAGGAATTAAATGCTTTGTCTTGCTGCATGTCCCCCAGGATAAACTGTACTGATATTAAACGTCCTCTCTGCACACTGCTGTGTTTCCTCAAAAATGAATTGCATAAGTAATGAACAATATGAGAACCTCCGTGCATCCACAATGAACAGTAATGATGTTTTATGGCATGTTCGTGAGTTACTTCTTGAAGGCAAATTGAATTACTTTCACTTCCGCCCACTGCCTGAGGTAAGACAGGATGCTTCCAAAGCAATGATGATAATGAGTGTTAGCTGTGGAGACACAGGTCTCTGGACCTTGATGGCACCCGGTTTCACCTGATACAGATTACCTGATTGAGCTTTAGTTACATGCTGCATGTAACATGTTTTATTTCACATGTCTGAGCATCACAAGTGACGTATGTTCAGTCTTCCTTAGAGGCCAGTCAGCACACTGAAATGCGTCTGAAATCATTTTTATTATACTGTTGTGTGGAAATAATTATTAGAATTGCCTTGTGTTGACAAGCTACACAATAATTGTCAGCCCAATACGAAAAACATTTGAGACATTTGAGAGACATTTGTTGAAAACTAAAATGTTCTCTTACTGTTTTTTTACAGATAAAATAATTCTGTCTTCAGTCTGTATATTGCTAAAGTGTGTGACAAACACTTAAACAATGAATGCCTGTTCGTATTAATACACTTTCCTCTAAATAAATACTTGGTAAAATAAATACGTAAAGAAATATGTGTGGATATTTTGGGTTCATGTTTTGCCATAAAAGTGCTTAACTTCTGTTTATTATTTCAACAGTACAGTAAATGAATCTTATTTGAATTCATACTGAATTCAGAATATTTATCAAAGCTGAGGGCAAAGCGATGAGTTTGACTGTTGACAAGAGACACAGTTCTTTCAGAAGCTTAACAAGCAAGAGTATAGTCCCTTATAAATAAATATTATTCAAATCATTCACTTATTTTGAGAGTGTCTAAATCCTGTGTATGTTCATCTGTGTGTGAGAATGTGTTTTAAGAGACTCCGGCATCAGGCCCAGTCAATGGTCTGCATTCATTCTGCGTAATTTAGGAGGGAGGTTGTCCTCTGGCCGACCACTGGACACAGATAGTACGTTGACGTTTGGCCCTGGAACTGAAGCAGCCATTGGGAGCAGTCTGTGATGCTCCAGTTCTCCTGCTGACTGGGTGTGGGCCTCTGGACACATCTTCAGAGCTTTGAGCTGGAGCTGATTTTCAGGTTCCTCCCGGCCCACCAGAGATCCAAGCCTCTGCATCCTGAGGGGGAGGTCACCTGTACTGGAGGCCTTTTCTGTTGGCTGTGTCATTTCAGGTTTGAGGACCTCATTTCCATTCTTGGAGCTCATACGCTGGAGCTTGCTGGGCAACTTAGATCCTGGTTCTTCAGCATGAGGAGTTGCACCTAAGGAGAAAATTCGCTCCCTGCGACTACGCCCGTCAAACATCATAGGGGAGAACAGAGGACCTGGAGAAGGTAAGGATAACTTCTCGTCCTGCTCCTTCACACTGTATGGAGGAGTGGGCACCTCAAATGTGTTGTGGAATTGAGAGTAGTCAACTCTGAAGAAACCCTCCTCTAATGACATGACAGGCAGGAAGCGGTGACCCCACAGCACCTCGTCCTCTGTGTAAGATGTTCGTGCCTGACAAGTCATGCCTGATAAAGGACGAGATGGATTCATTTTAGAGATAAAAACAGGTGCTGGCGCATTAACTGTCTATTATCACATGCATTATAAAAACAATGTTATAATTTGTTAAAAAATTTAATTAGATTCTGTATTAAATAGACCTCATTAGTAAAATAAAAAGTAGAATAATAACAGAAATAATCTTTAAAGTGCTGCATTATTTGAATCCTTAACCACTTATGTGACTCCAGATGTTTTAAATTAAGTTTTACTCATTAACAAAGATGAATCATATTGATGAATGAACAATGATTTAAGGACAAAGTGTGACCAAGAAAAGCTCATGCCTTCATTTAGTACCATTTCATTGTATACTTGAACAGTGAATGAAATATAGCTCTAACCGAAGGACATCACATAATAAAGGACTGAAATGAGCAAAAGAATGGGAAAGGGTGTGTTAGAACAGGAATGCTCTGATTCATTACAAGATTCGTAGTGATTTTTCACAGCTTGTACAGTCTTTCTATAATCCCTGTACGAGACTGACCTGTGGTTTCCACAATTCCTTCCAGAATGACAACAATCTCAAACTGCTCGTTCAGGAGCGAGCGCTGGGACAGGTCGAAAAATGGGCTCTTGGAATTGATCTCGTGACAAATAGTGAGGGGCGAGACCAGAAATAGCTGATCAGCCCCTGTTCCAAATCCCACATCCAATTCCCTCTGATCCAGAGGGAGAAACTCACCCTCGGGGGTCTGACGAGACTGAGGAAAACAGACAGAGAGATTAAGACACTGTTGGAATTCTGTTTAATCTGCTAGAACATATTGCTAGAATTGAGTTCTATAACTCAAGATTTCTAGAGAAAGATATCAGCCTGTGATACACACAGTCAAAACTTTAACCTGTACACAACACCCAGGTACCTGATGAATATTATGAACGTAAAGATTTTTTTACCATCAGGTGTTTAGGGTTAAAAGATATAGACCCGCTTGAAAATGTAATTGAAAAATGTAATTTAAACCTGGAAATTTCTAGAAAAAGAATTTCTAGAAAAAAGAAACACTCAAATACTTCTAATTCATAGGTTATGATAGCATCATAATTCTTATAAATTGATAAATCAAATTAAAATGTAAAGTAAAATTACTCAATTAAAGCACTAGTAGTCTCAGACTTTTGGATGCTGTTGTGTATACAGCTTCTATTTCAGTGCTACGACCTAATAAAAACTATCAAAAAACATTTCTACTACAAATGCTTCCAGTAGTATCATCTGGACAAAATTATTCAACATGTCCCACTGAGAATGCAAACAGTGTTTTGTGTAATATGTTCACCAAAGTCTATTAAAAACTGTCTTGAATCCCCAACCGCAACACTGTATCTGCCTTTATACACAAGCATCATATTAGCATGAAAGATGAGTGAAGTCAGCCGGGCCGACTGTGTGTGTCTACAACCACAGATGGTGAAACAGACTGAGAGCTCCTGTCACTGCTGAGTGAGATCTTTCACAGGTATACACACTCACACAGTCACACACACACAAATGTTCTTATGTTAAGAGAATTGTAAAACCCCAAGTGAAAAACCTTTAAAGGGAGCACAAGATGTGTCAGCTGCCAATGTGATAAAGGTAGTGTAGAGACATCTGACTGTTACATACTGTTACTGTAATTAAGTGTGAATTGCAATTTCTGTGTGTGTGTGTGTGTGTGTGTGTGTGTGTGTGTGTGCAAATCTGAATCAGTGTCATATCTTCCTGTGAACAAGTTCTTGAGACAGCCACACTAAACACTGACCAATTTACACCATTCCCAGTAAACTATAAGAGTAAAGAACAGACACTGTAAATGTCTGTAAAGACGGGACAGAGTGCTTACTCTGCAGGCCACTATCAGCGCATGTTCTTCTGTTCCTCCCCTACCGTTTCTCTCTCGTCCTCAATTGGACAGTAACAAATCAGGAGCAGAGGAGAGGAGAGGAAGGTGCTTCTGTAGTCACCATCCATCATTCTGTGCTCACTGCAGTGCGTCTGTTTAGCTCCACTGCTGTCAACAGTGTGTGGTGAGACCCATGTGTTTATCATGATCTCGCACCCTCCCCACCTCCACCCTGTTCTGCTGTGATCAGCTCCATAAATTCCAGCCTTTCTCATTTCAACTCCAGAATTATTCCTCTCAGGTTTCAGCTGAGCTTCTGTTTCATTTCTCTTCTTTATGTTGTGTGACTCTTAAATTGTTGTTAGTGGGGAAATGCTGGCGGGTTTTGATATTTGGACACTGTCCCAGTTCAGGTTTTTCAGATTTTTTAGTAGATGTCTGAACTTTGATTGCAAATGGCATTTTAAAGAATAGCAGGAGCTAATGTTTTATAGAATAACACAACTGTACTGCTTAAATATGTTATTTGCTTGAATTCTGTATGCTACCATGAGATTTTCAATGACGTGTATGAACATCATATATGGACATCTTTGTTTTTGATGAACAGGCAATGTGACCTTGGAAGGTGCCCACATAACTCTTCTACTCTCTCTCTCTCTCTCTCTCTCTCTCTCTTTCTCTTATTTTGTTCTCTTTGAACGTCATTTCAAAGGTACACCACTCACTCCTTTGAAAACCTGCCCGTTTTCACAGAGCACGGGGACATGCACTTTGTGCCCAAGAAGAAAACGTTTCACCACAAGTCAGCCCGTGGGACAGCATATAATCACATAAAGAATCTATCCCAATTATTTTCGCACTTTCTTAGTCTTTGATCTGAGAGGAGACAAGATCTCTACGTAAATCAGAGATTGCTGATCAGTGAAAAGCAACGAAAGCTTCCCTTGCCGTGTAAAGCATCAAAACATCCACTATTGTATCTCCACTACTAAACTGAGCTTTTATACAGATGTATATGAGATCTTTCCATACAGCATTCTCGTTTGTTACAGAAATGATGAGAGTTCACATATTTTTCTCTCCTGGCAAACAGAAGCAGGACCATTTAAACCTGTGAGCAAACATACCATAACACATCCATCCAGGCTCTCTACTGCAATGTAAAACTGATGTTATTTTCTACAGAAAGGACTACCTTGATGAGTTTGCACCTGATCTGAGCAGAGACCATATGGCTGTTCCTGAGGTTCCCGACCCTAAACATGAGGCACAGCTTCCCGTCCCGCTGGGAGATGACCGCGTCCTGGCTGAACATGAGCGTCTCTGCGCGCTTCTTGGGCTGAGACATCTTAATGAACATACAGCCGATGAGAAACGCGTCCACAATGGAGCCCAGCAGGGACTGAAACAGGAAAAGTATGATGCCCTCTGGGCACTTCTCCGTTATGTATCTGTGCCCGTAGCCTATGGTCGCCTCGGTCTCAATGAAGAACAGAAAAGCGGAGGGAAAGTTATAAACGTTGGCGACGCACGGCATGTACGACTCGTCGTGGCCGTGACCGAGGTCTCCTCGGATGTAGGCGATGATCCACCACATAGATGCCATGATGAGCCATGCCACCGTGTACGTCAAGAGGAAAATGAGCAGGTTCCAGCGCCACTTCAAGTCCACCAGCGTGGTGAAGAGGTCGGAGAGGTACCTGCTGGTCTCTCCGCCAAGGTTACCGTGTTGGACGTTGCAGCGTCCGTTTTTCTCCACAAATCTCTGGCGCTTTCTCTTGGCCGGGGCAGAAAACGACATGCCCCGGTTGGTGTTCACCACCTGATAGTCTTCACCGAATTTTCTTCTGATCGCGGACATGATCGGACAAACGCGCGGGCGCGAGTTTTGCGCGACTTCGGTTACGCACGGCGCTGAGACGGCCGCGCGTTCATTGTGGCGCACCGACCCCGCCGAACTTCACCTGCGGCATTTAAGGCTCTTTTTGCTGTTGTCAGACACCTGGATACTCCTGAAGTAATCCGGGTAAAGCACATCGCAAGTGCCCCGCTGTATGTTCTCCGGTGTGAGGGCACATCTGTACTGCGCTCTCCGGTCTCGGTGTGGAGAAACTGCGGCACTGGGCGCATCGGTACGGACGCGCTCGGTGTGAGAGAGGAAGGGCTTGTGTGTGAACAGCAGAGAAAACGGTGGAGAAAACACGTATAGTTGTTGTAATACTGGCATTACAGTGCCATCTGCTGAGAGCACATTTATTAATCGTCACACCTGATCCAGGTGAAGAACATACAACACGAATATCCTAAAAACATCTTCTCACTACAGCAACAGAGACAAATGGTAACCACACACTTGTCCAGTTGTGTCAGTAAGTTGGGTTATATATCACCTTGGACCAGAGATTGTCTATCAGGATTTGCTGCTGTGAGTGAAGTCACCACTATTCCAGAAATAAAGTTCATGTTTGCGTTGATTTGTATGCATTCATTTGTTTGGTAATCGGGCTTGTCTGTCAAATAAAGTCTGAGATGACTGCATGACCAAAACGACATCTTGTGTCTCGCGTTATTTAATAAAGCCTGAACACTTTTATTAGAGGCAAAAACATGCAGGGATACAAACTAAACAAATAATAATCAAACAGATTCAAGTGACAAACCTAACCAAAATGAGTTAAAAGGCTCAAATAAAAAAAAACAAATATAAAAAGGACACAACATGCTTTGATTTCCTAAATGAGTGACAGACCTTTATGGGTTCATCATGTTTAGATAGACAGAATAGATAGATAGATAGATAGATAGATAGATAGATAGATAGATAGATAGATAGATAGATAATATAAAGAATGCATTTTATAAATGTAATAAAAACATATCTATAGTCTGGCAGAAATAAGGAACAGCATGCATAAATACGCAGATGTTGAGGCACGACCCGCATTTGCATACTGGCCCCAGCCGGACTCGTGCCGCCCGGATCCTCTCACGGCCCGTCCGCTCAACCCACAATTCCCCGCGTCGACCCAACATGGCAGAGTCGGGCTGCAGGAGGACGATGTTACGGCTGTGAAGTAACGCCGGACCCGGACGCAGTTCCGTCTGAACGCCACGGGTCGCCCGGGGACGTACAGGTAAGTGCGACCGCGTCCCGTTATGATCCGCCCGTGATCGCGGAGCGAGAGCTCCGGAGGAAGCCGCCCGAGCGAGGGATGCGTTCCCCGGGGAGCATCGTTGTTTCGGCGGCGCACACCGTAGCTGGAGACGGAGGTGATCGGGCAACTTCTGCCGCGCTCTTGCTTTATCAATTATAAGTTTGTTTGTTTGTGATAGTCCCGGTACATTATCTTATATATATATATATATATATATATATACACGGGCACGCGCACGCGCACTCGGGATTGTGCTACTGTGTGCGGGCTATAATTGGAGATGGTGCGCGCATAGTAATGAAGATGATTAATAAAGATGATTAATGAAGATGATTATTAATGACGATTAATCGTTTATAACAACCCCGTGTCCCGTGCACGCGCGAGCAAACTATACCGGGTGGCAAGTCCTCAAAGCGCACGCACCGGGGGCGCGCGGGTCACGTTCACGCGAGGTGCCGAGCTTCCGCGCGTCGCGTGCGCTGTCGGCTCTTTCACCTGCGCGCTGCCGCCGGTTCGCCTCGCTCGGCTGTCGGTTCGCCTCGCTCGGCTGTCGGTTCGGTTCGGTGATGTGAGTCGCATTGATCCCACATGTAGCGTGTGTTCGTGCGGTCGCCTCCTGATCGACGCGTCGGGATCGTCTCGGATGTTTGCCGGAGCTCCGCTGCGTCGCGCGTTAGCCGTTAGCTGCTAATGGAGTCGTCCGGACGCGGTTGTGTTCGGTAATCGACCGGATCAGCCGGGTTTGATCGAACGGGATCGACTCCACGTAGTTGAGCTCCGAAGGAAGCTGAAGGGAACACACGGGCGATCTCAAACCGGGGAGTTTTAATGCATGAACGCGGTCGTGTGGACGTTCACAGCCGTAGCGACGCGATGGAAGCAGCCTGCCGTAACATTAGCTCATCACAATAGAGAACAATGCGCGACGCCTACAAACCAGCACCGTGTGAGGCCGATTAAACGGTACAGACACGGTTTTCTGAGAGTTATTCATCCGTTCTTGTGAATTGTTCTCTGTGTTTACAAAAACACGACTGGAGAGTCGTCCATTTTATCACGTTTAACAGCCCGACGCTGCTAAGCTTAGCCAGGAGATGATCACGGATGGGTTCTCTGCTTTCCTGTAAGATGCTGATGTAAATGTTTGCGTTAAACGATGTTTTCTTCAACTTGTGTTATTGTCTTTAACCAGAATATGCTTACACTAGTAGTTGATCAGCTGTGCTGTTTAACTTTTTAATGTTGGACGTTTATTATGGAGCATTTTGTGAAAGCCTTCATTGTCATTAAGGTTTAGACGTGTTTTAGTCATGACTATCAAATCTGACCTTTGTTATCATGGCAAAGCTGCCCAGATCATTTATGAATTTGATCTTGGCATTATGCAGATTTGGGCATTTAATGGCCGGCACAATGATTTGGAGAATTATTGATGCATTTAGTCATTGTTTTGATGCTGATGCTGACTGTCCTGACAGAGTCTTTCTGACCCTAAACAATCATTTAATACGAGCAGCACAACACTATAGTCTTGATTTATAGATATCTGAATCTCTGGCTGTATGACAGTTTCATGTCAATGCAACAGCAGCTGTTGTATCAGTATACAAACTCTGGATTGCTTTTGTTCTTGCTCTCTCATAATAGCAGCTTTATTATTACAGTTATCCTAGTTTAAGACTGATCACATGATGGTGCATCTTCTACACAATGTGTGAAATTCCCATCAGCCATTTCTGATAAGACATCTTCTTACAGAAATCAATTATATTTGTAAATCAGATAAGGTTTTTATAAACTTAAACCCAATTAAGAGATTAAAGCCATGTAAACAATTCATTACCTTTTACTAACTGGAAAAGACTTTTTCTGTTTAATGAATTATTGCTCACTTAATGGTTTATTGTTCCTAAATAACCAGTCACGTTCTGTTCTTCATAGCTTATTTCCTCATCTGAGCTGAGTGAACGTGGCCTGTTGAAGACCCAAGCATGAGTATAATCCAGGACAAATTAGGCAATGAGTTTTTACGGAACGGAGGCATGGACCCCAACTTTCCCCCCAGCATGATCATGTTTAGCCATTTACCTCCAGTCACCAGCTTCACACGTCTGACTTCTCATGCCACCCCGGCCGATCTGCCTCAGGAGATGATCTTAAAGAAGGAGCGTGACTCTCCGGACCATGGTGGCAGCTTTCTCCATAGTATGGGAATCAAACAGGAGAAGCTGAGCGAGTTGGACTACCGCTTTCCAATGTATGCGACTGGAACTGGAACAGTGGGAGGAAAAAGCACTGATATGCTGGACATGTCACTTGGCAACCATCAGAATATGCTTCTGCATGACCTCAGCCTTACCAATGTAAGTGTAGCGGAATGAGAAATTGATTGTTTTCTGGGTTTATATAATACTGTATTCTCTTCACTATAGTGTAGTCTTAAAAATGCATTTCCTTACTGAATTCTTTCCATTTGTTATTTCCTAGTTGACAATGATTGAACACCAATAACACCAGTTTAAAGCTGACTTGTCCACAGTAGCATTCGATAACAGAAAATAATAATTACGTGGTGCTAGTTCTCTCAGCTTGCTTTCATTCTGGCTTCCTGATTTTGAAGCCCATTTTTATGCTTCATTTATGCAGCATTACTCAGCCAGACTGGGGAAAGACCCAAAAGAGTCTGGAACTAGACGAGGGAGGAAAGCAAATGGAGAAGGACCAGAGGGCAGGTCCAGAAGGAAACAAGGGGACTCAGCAAAGGTGTGTTTGTAGCTTTATCATTACTGGCCTGCATCAAGCAAAGAAAACAGCTAATGAGTGTTCATTTTCACTCATGATTTGTTTTTGGGGTTTTTTCTGGCCAGGCAGTGAATTATATAAAGCATTATTTTTTTTTTGTTTTTTGAATATTTTTTTCTTATTAGATCCTGCTAAATAATGAAAACTTTCATTTGAACTGAGTGCCAATGTTTAAAAAGGTAGTAATTGCAAATGCTTTAACATCTGTCTGTATTTTGCTTTGCTGTTTTAGTCGCTCATGCTGGATGGGGAGGCTGGACCCCTCTCTCCCAGCTCTAAACCGCACATATGCGAGCACTGCAGTGCAGCCTTCCGCAGTTCATATCACCTGCGCAGACACGTGCTCATTCACACAGGTAACAAGCTTTCTCAGGCAGCTGCGCTGAATCTGAGCAGTGAGATTCAAACTTCAGCAGCATTTAGATGATCTTTTTTGGGCATAAAACTCAATATGGAAAATGTGCTGTTTGATGTCTGATTGCACAGGTGAGAGGCCTTTCAGATGCACTATGTGCAATATGAGCTTCATACAGAAGTACCTGCTGCAGCGGCATGAGAAGATCCATAGCGGTGAGTTGGAGTCAGTAAACACAATCTTAGATGTCCGTTCATGAAGGCTTGTAGCAAAGGAAAAGCTGCTTGTCATGAGCTTTAAATGTAAAGACGGTGCTGAGATTGTTTTGCTTGCATAACAGGGGAGAAACCATTCAGCTGTGACCAGTGCAACATGCGCTTTATTCAGAAGTATCACATGGAGAGACACAAAAGGACACACAGTGGAGAAAAACCATATAAATGTGACACCTGTCAACAGGTACGTCCCAGTAGATGATCCATATCCACACTTGCATTCTCCTGTAATATTTGTTAGATATTACAGTAGAAGTGAAGCCAAAAGTCATTTTCTGTTTACAGGTACTCTCGCGCACAGTATGTTCAACATAAATGTACATTGTCTGCGCAGGCTGGCTGCGTGTTTCCAGTTTAGCTTGATTTGCTCTGAACAGAGTTCACGTCTTGAGATCTGGGAGAGAGGTTTACACACTGCATGCCAGCTGCCATACGTTACACATGCAGCTTGAGTTTTGTAACTGCACATGCTTGGCCTTGCCTGCACTAACACAAAGCAGTTGTATTGTGCTGTTTTGTGTTAGTTAAACATCCTTATGGTTAGCAAGCATACATTGAAAGGCTTAAATGCTTAACTGTGTGCAAAACAATAAACAATGCAAATACTTAAGCCCAAATTAAACTTTGTTTTTCCGCGGACAGTCTCTGGGATGTATTTTTAATAAGCAGAGTCCACTGTGATTCAACCATGCTGTTTGTTTAGAAAACAGCGCACATGCAATGGATTGGCTGCAGATCGAAGCGTCCACTAGGTTGCAGCACTTACAGTTGTGCTGTACTTTGTCCATGCGTTAAACGTGCATCTGACCTAATGCCTAAAGAAGTGTGCGAGACTTGAGTGGAATGTGTAAAACAAGTATACACAGGCTGAAAATGCAGCTTACAAAATTTGACTCAACCTGTTTCTTGCCCTGCAGTATTTCTCACGCACAGATCGATTATTGAAGCACAAGAGAACCTGTGGAGAAGCCATAAAGACAGGTCTGGATCCAGGGATGCTAGACCTCGGAGACGAGGACATGGGACAAGGCAGCTACCCACTGACTCAGGGAAACACCAGCGCCCCACCACGCAAGAGGGGCAAATCCAAAAGTGTCAATGAGGGAGGTGAGCGGCGACGAAAGAGAGCTGCAGGAGGAGGAGGGGTGCAAGACTATGCTGTGGACATTCCCAGTGGTTCTGGTGCGTCTTCCTCAGGAGGTCTGGCTGATACGAGCATGGGCAACCAGCATGGGCGCACACCCAAGCTTGTCTTTAAGAAAGGTGGTCGCAAGGGAACAGACAAGGGTCCAGTCTCTGTGATTGAGGCCAACCAGACTTCTGGTCTTCATCTTCACAAGCAGAAGCCAGATACTCTGGACATCTCTGGATCTGGAAATATGGACAGTCTTGGTCTTCTTCAAACCTCCAGTGGCCCCAAACAGGGAGGTACCAGCAGCAACTATGATGATGCTATGCAGTTCTTGAAAAAGAGACGGTACCTTCATGCTGGTAACAGCAGTGCAGGTGGAGCTGACTTCAGCTCTGTCCACCTTCCTCAGCCAACAGTCATCCAGGGAGGCGCTGGAGAACCCACACTGGCCTTGCTTGACACGTCACCTTTGATAAGTGTTGACAAGCATGACAGGTCTGGGATCCCAGATGAGGTGCTGCAGAGCTTGCTGGACCATTACACCCAAAAATCTGACAGCTCTCACCATGATGTGACATTCGATCTACAAGATTCACACCATGTGGAACTGCAGCCGGTCTCAGCCAACCCTGAACTGGTCCAAGATGATGGCTCCACCAATATTTCCAGTGACAAAAGTGGGGTGATGAATGAGTACTCCAAGTTCTTGCTTCAGACCCTGGAGAGAACCAGCCACAGCTTTCCACTGGGTCCATCTGGGCCCTTCCCAAACATCTTGTCATCTAGTAGCAGCCCTGCTAGCACTCTCTTCACAGACAAGAACATTTACACTACCTCCCCACTGGAGTGTGGATTCGGACAGCCTGTTTCCTCCCCGCTTGCACCTTCATCCTCCTCCCTAACTAAGTCCCATTTTGGAATGCTGGTAGGTTCTCCATCACCTTCTCATGCCTCACCCTCCTCCCAGCATGGCTTTCATCTCAGCAGCCTTGAACCAGCAACACATCAGCAGCTTACCCCATCTCAAGAGCTCACTGAGCAGCTGGACAAGCAACACTCACCGCAGTACCCTCTCAGAACTCAGGAGCTGGCCAATGGCAGCAGCCAGAAAAACCAGCAGACCAAGAACGGCACCTCTACGGCCAACAGCAATGGAAACAGCTCCAGTGGTGGCTCGTCCAATGACTCCGCCTACTCTCTGGTCCAACCTCCTGACCTCACTCCACTGGAGACCTCTAAGGAAGTGGACCTGCGTTCCACCTACCAGATTGAGAACTTCGCGCAAGCCTTTGGCTCACAGTTCAAGACAGGTCACGGCACTCCGCTAGGCTATGGCGGCGACCCTCGAGTGGGTGTTGGGGAAGTTGACCACAGAATACAGCGGACTCCAGTTTCAGAATTCTCAGGGTTTACTAGTCTGTTAGCAGATGTCAACGAGCCAGCTAGCTCAGGATCCAAAACCCCCACAAGCCAAAGCTACAGGTAAGGGTTTAGGTCACTCACCTAACCCTGTTTTGCGGGATGAGGACTTTCTCCAATGCTTCCTTCTCAGAGTAAAACTTTATTACACTGCCATTAAATGTCAAAAGAAGACTTTACCAGCAGAGGTCTACGTGTCCCCAAATGCAATTTTTCATGTTCTGCTTTTCAAGTGTTGTAATCTGTTTTAGTGTAGTGAATGTAAGAATAGATTTAAATGAAATTTTCAACAATTAGAGGCTAGTGATTTTTCAGATACCTGTATGTCTTAGCTATAGTCCAATTGTAGAATTAAGTTAATAATGAAATATATTTTACAATAACAAACATCAGGGAGTGGCCCAGTATTTAACGGGAAATAATTTGCTGTCTGTTACAAAAATGTAAAGTATTACTCAGGAAAAGCAGTAACTCTTTAGTGAGAGTTACTGCTGCACCCTTTTTTACAGGCGTACTTTGAAATGACAGTAAAGGTTTTTTGTAGTTTTTTTTAAATTCTTTAAGAGAAGCCAATCCGGAATTCAGCTTTTGACACTGGTGACGCTTTCCACTATGTGTGTATGGTACTTCAATGTGAAAACACTTCATTTTTAGGGCCATGTAAAAAAAAAAAAAAAACTGGTAGTCAGACAGGCAGATAGAAACATTTGAGAATATGTAGATATTTATTTGTAGCTACATCTGTTGTCTCAGGGTGAACAGTCATTTTTATCCCCCTCTTTAACTTCTTATCAGCTGACATCACTTTTATCTCTCAAGGAATCAAATAAGCACTTTTATAAACCATTGAACACAAGATTTCAGATTCAGGATGCATTAAACTTTAATTTTTTGATGAAGAAAGCTGTGATTTTTAAAAGTGTGTGTGGGGGTGTGGCAGATTTGTAACAGCAAAGGGCATTCAGACTTGAGAATTCATTTGTGATGTTGGTGATGTGATGTGTTCCTGTAATTGAAAATACTGTTATTGGACTGTTATCGAATGCCTTTTTTTTAAATTATTGTAGCCCTCAGGCTGATGTAAGTACCCTTGCAGAGCAGACAGACTCGGAGGTCTTCTGCTCTTGAAAAGTTCAGGTATCATAACTGTTTGATTTGGGTTAAGTAGCAACAATTAAAATTCTACCTCTTACCATGTAGTTTTGGATTAAATGCTTCCCTTTTAAACTGTAGGAGTAGAACCAAGCTCACTGATACTGAAATGTACAAATCGGAAGGACCTAAACCTGTGTTTTTATTTTGAAATCCTGTTCGATTTTGATTAAGCAGTGAAGGGAGCTGATTAGAGAAAGACATTGAAACGAGGTGATACCATTTGATGCTTTTGGAAAGGGTGGTGGAAGACAGCTTTGTCTTGGATGAGCTTAGGATTTTGGTCCAAGAGGCACGACTTGATGTCCTGTGTGAGGCCCTGTACTGATCCTGCCCTGTTTCTTTCCTGCCTTTAATGGAGTTCTGTCAGAGAAATGCCATTGCTGTGATGCTGTTAAGAACAAAGTGAGAATGCTGCATTATAAACTCCTTCCATGCTTTTATAGAAACAAGGAATACTTTGATCAAATAAAGAGTGTGAAGATTAGAATTGACCTTAATATACCTCATATCATTGTACAAATGACAAAACCAGGGACATGTTTTTTTGTAGCGGGAATATTGTAGTATGCGTTAGTTTATTGTGTAATCATATAATACCACCTTTGTTTACGGTTTAAGCTGATATGTTGAAATGCAAATGAACTGCTTTTGTTTGTTAAGCAGTGATGCCAAGCAGTGTTTCATTGTAGAAGAATCCCTAGAATCCCCTTTCATGATTTTGTCTGTTTTCCCCTTTTTGTTACTTGCCATGTGTTTTGATATGATTTCTAGAAAGATTTTGTTTACAATGTACAAAAACACTATGATGTTTTTGTTTGTTTCTGATATGCATGATATGAAGTTTTCGGTTTGTATGTTTCTCCCCTGATCATCACTGCACCAAATGTTTGTAGCAGAAGTGTCCCGACTTCAGTCTCGATTTTGTGACAGGGCTGTACATGTCAGATGACTTTATAAATGATTAGGTAAGCCAATAAAAACCTTTTGTTATAAAACAGTTTAAGTGTCTTTGGAGCTGTCATGGGTTTGGGGACAAGTAATAATTTTAACATTTAATAAGAGGCTATTGCAGCAAAAAGCAATGACTTTATTCCTGCTCTAATGTTTTTAAAAAGTTAGCTTCTTAGTTAGTGTTCAGATGTGTGTTATAGCAGAAGAGATAAAATGACCTTTAATGAGAATTGTAGTAAAAATCCTTTATAAGAAAAGCTTTGTCATATGAATAGTAACCACACTGTAAAAAAATTTTTGCTGCCTTAAATTCTTAAGTTTAATCAATTAGGTTGCACAAGTCATTTCAACTTACTCTTTGTAATCTTGACTGGTCTTGAGTTGCTGTAACCTTTAAGGAATGGCTGAAAAATTGCTTAACCTATTAACCTAAAGGTATACCAGTCAGGATTTAAAATTTTATGTTGAAATGATTTATATAGCCAAGTTGATTAAACTTACAAAATTAAGGCAGCAAAGTTTTTCTTACAGTGCAAACACTTTTTTGTTAATCAGAAATGAGCTCCAAATTAAGTGAATGAGTCTTAAGGAGCTATGGTGATAAATTTGCTTTTTAAAACAATTACACAATTTCCTTCTGTTGACAATATAAAAAATATATAACAATATACACCAATATTTTCAATTGGTTTGTTTCAATGTAACATCATCAGCGGACTGATTGTATGTGTGTGAATATGAGTATCCTGGGAAAAGGATTTAAAGGTATTTACCATTTATATATTTTTTAGGCCTGCCCCAATGTTGCAAAGCAGCTTTACGGTAAGTACATATTTGAAACAATAGAAAGAATGCACAGAAACAGGAAATTATGTAAAGTATATTTAAAATAGGAAATTGTGAAGTAGAATACAAAATATTATGCTCAGCTAAAAAGTAGTTGAACATTATGCTTTTATTTGTCTTAACTACAAATTAATGTTCAGGAAATCCTAAGACCCTAAAGTTGCAGTCTGTAACTTGAACAAAAATTAGTTATTGAGCAAGTACGTAACAGATCAGTGTTCAACACGATCTCTTTATTTCAAACCAATTCACAACTGTAAGTTTATAATAATGATTTATAATTTGAGCTGTCAGGTCTGATTTCCCAGTAAATATCAGCTTGGCTTCATTTGACTTGATCATACGTAATAAAACCTGCAATTTTGTTTCAAACAGAGAGGGCAATAGAGATGCAAAAGTTACAGATTGCAGCTGATGTCTTACAGATGTACTGTTAATAAAACAGAGAAAATGATTAATATTGTACATATCACCTGTTGGTGGTGTTAGTAAAAAGAGTTGGTGAATCATCTGGCCAGCCATAATCCAGAAAAGATGACAAGAACAGTATCACAGAGGTTTGTGTTTACCATGTGATCCAGGTACTTTAAATAGAACCTATGACTAGAACTAGAACATAAAGAATCATAAGAGCAGTCCATATGACTCAAGCTGGAGTCTGTCTTCTGAAGCCATAGTACAGCTTTGTGTAAAGAGACTAAGTGCTTTTGTTGTATTAAAACATAGCAGCTTGGATATTTTGCTAAATAACTATTAAAAGAAAAACATACTGTACAGATTTGGAATGAGTAAAATATTGGCAAAAATATTTCATTTTAGGGAAATCCAGGCAGTCATGTTTGATTTAAATAAAACACCGGTTTTCCCTGATTCCTTTTATGGTTATTTTCATTGTAACAGTGTCAATAATCGTTGCTAATAATAGGTGGAGTTAAGTGCCTTATTTAGGGACATTTCCATGTAATGGAATGTAAATGATGCGTTGTCACTTTGCAGCCAACACAATAGAGGAGAGCTGTGTTGGCGATCACCAGAGATTCATTGATATGTTCTCAGTGGTGTAAACATTTATCAGGGTAATTGCAGGAAATGAGGCAGTCAGCCGAGCAGATGGATCAACAGCATGACTCTGCCAGTGCCTGTGTGGAGCTGAGGAATATTCTGGAAAGACTTGAGCAGAAGCCGCTGTGGGTACCGGTCAGCTAGTCCGATCTTGATCTTCCATCCTTCCCTGATCTGTAACATTCCTGCATATGGTGTAATGAAAGCACAGATCTCTCCGCTCTGTCCGAGTCTCAATCTGCTGTCTGTCTGTCTGTTTTATTCTGTTTAACTGAAGTACCATAAAACCAGATAAAATGGTAACTGTTGAACTAGTGAAGACTAATGAAGACTTGGATTCATGATGTTTTACTTGTAAAGTAGTTTGACAAGAAATATAACATAAAAAGATGAAAGAAATGGTTTCCTGTGGTAATGATCTGACTGATGTCTTTATTTCTGTTGAGTTACAGATATGATTATCATGATGTGAAACTGTTTGGATGACACTGGTGCAGGTTCACTCTCACTGGGTTTATGTTTACATCAGTTAAACCATATAGTGTGAAGGTCTCTTATTTTATCATCCTCATATGCTGGCTGTGTATATTTGGTGAAATGTACATGAAATTGTAAGATAGCATACTGTATACTTGCAAATCATTTCAGTGTTTATACCTGCAATATTTCATATTTGGTTATGACCTCACATCATTTGGTTGCTACGGTCAGTGTTTTTTGTTTTTCTTTATCAAACTGATGAGTGATCTATTTAAATAAAGTAAATAAAGTAAAGAAACAACAAATGAATAACATCTTTAGGGCCATGTAGCACAGTTCAACATGTTATGAATGTTGTTCAACGTTATGAATGTGTACACTTTCAGAATGTCATAAAAATACTTAAACAGTATTTATTTTTTCTAAAATTAATTGGTCTGTATTTTTAAATATTATAATTGACAATTAAATGTTAGTAACTGTGGAAATGTGACTGGTTGCAGTTACTCTTAAATCATTTTGTTAGATTTTTATCACTGCACACTGCTAATACAGCCACCCAGCACCAGATGGTAGTAGAAGTCTTTACAGGAAGCTTCAGCCGAAAGTTATTAAAGGATTTCTGTCCATCAATAACCTGAGCAGTCTATCTAAAGCGAATGAAGAAATCTGTGCAAGAACTGACATGTTTTACCCTCCCTTTTATCTTATTACATGTTTTATATAAAACACATGATAAAACACACACCTGCAGATGTGAAGCAAAAAACACCCTCCATTGTTAATCCTACATGCGGAAATTATCCGTAACACACAAAAACATCACAAACATTAAAAAGTGTATCACAAATTACACATCCAAAAAAATTTACAAAATCTCAAGCATTGTAATTAGTAGTCATGGTAATGTGTTAAATCACATGCAAATGAATAGCCAGAAACTGCTGGTTACATTGACACCAGATTTAAATGAAAATTAAGTTTTAGCCCTTTTATGAGCATTGAGATTATAAAGAGAATTTGATTTGTCTCATCTGGTATTCTACTAAACTTCTTGTGCTGCTTGTTTACTTCCTGTTCTGCAAGTGTGGTTAATGGACCAACAGTTACTTGAAGTTTCCGCTCTTGTTCTGTAAGTTTAGACATCAACAAACTATCTCAGACGCCCCAAAAAAGAATAAACAGACTTTATTAAAAGGTAAGACATGTTTGTTATATTTTGCCCGGACTTCTTTTAAATGAATGACCAATAAATATGTTGGCAATACACACTTTTTCAGCTCTCATTTTGGTGATAAAATCTATTGTTACAAAATAAATACTGTAAATCTGCATTACATGTATTAGCATGGCTTTATCTGGCTTCTAAAATTTTATATAGCATATCTGTCCACTAATCCAAAATATCTTATCAAAACATCCCTGCCTTTTCCCACAAGTCTGGGACAGGATGTATATAACAGTATTTGATAACAGCATCAACATAAAATTAGAGCTTTGCTAGATCCAAGTAAAGTTTCAAATGTTATTTTATTTACCGTTATTTAACCATTGGTATAAGCTTTTGGATATTCTTGTTTATGCTAAACAAGTCAAGATTATTGTTCTTCAAATGTTAACTAACTTCTTAGACAAATGAGTGCTAGTTAGTGGTAGTCAGTTATCTGATATCTAATATTATATTGTTTTATTATCCTACTGATTCACTGCTAATGCTGAAATTCACATTAACAAGGAAATTCATCAGATCTACGACATAAGACTGGACTGTACAAATAACCACCATATCCACTGAAGTGACACATCAGTAGCTGTAATCTCACAATGCATGACTGTAGTATTACAGTATTGTACTTTGGGTTATCAGAAAAATGCATTGGATTGCATCATTATCATTGCATTATAGCTGTAGTGGGCAACTAACTAATGTAGGTCACAATACTCAATAGGGAACTGACAACATACAGTATGTGAACCGTATACTGTAACAGCTGTGAGGTATGACAGCTTCATATATTTAATCATCACAATCTAACATGTCATTGAAAATGCGTCATGACATCATCTACACAACAAATGTCTTTATATTATTCCTCAGCACATTCATCTTATTCTAGTAAAAAAAGGATGAAATGGTCACCTGTCAGGAAAGCTGAAGAGATACAGAATTGACATTTTGTTCCAAAGCTCTGATGCATCATAAGAGACAAACAAAACAGAAAAACAATCCCACATCTAAAGCGAGTTCATAGAATTTTAAATTATATTTATAATTGTTATAATTGTTTACATGTTATAAAACTGTCTACCACTAAAACAATGTCAGGTGAATTACTGCACTGCTTCAATGAGAGAACGTCAGCTCCACTTTCAGGGCAGTATCAGTTCACAATAGTCTGGCTGTTTGGTGACTTTTGGTAAGTTTATACTAGTTTGCACATTTTAAAAGCAGGGTCTTCTCCAGAAACTGTTTGTTATGCTGGCTGAAAGTCTCTTACCATCTTGAAGGGAGGGTGGGATCTTCTGCTTTCAAAGCTAGCTTGCTATTGCTACCCACCTTCATTTCAGTGATTCACGACACTGAGTTCAGACACAGAGGGTCTCAGCTCCTGGAGGACCGGCGTCTCAGCTCCTGGAGGACCGGCGTCTCAGCTCCTGGAGGACCGGCGTCTCACCTCCTGGAGGACCGGCGTCTCACCTCCTGGAGGACCGGCGTCTCACCTCCTGGAGGACCGGCGTCTCAGCTCCTGGAGGACCGGCGTCTCAGCTCCAGCACCTGCCTGTAAGTTTGTGGCAGTCTTGAAGATCTGGATCCTCTGGATGATCTGGATCCTCTGGATGATCTGGATCAGGTGTTGAAGTTAAACTTCAGGATCCTCCATCAGTCTGACGCTCCTCTGTGCGGCTTCCCCGCGCGCTGATTGGTCAAGCGTCTCGTTTTCCTGCTCTGCCATTGGCTGTCGCGTCTGACGGTGAACCAGCGCGCTCCGGGGCTTGATGTAGCGGCGGAAGGCGCTCGGCCGCGGCGCACAGTGCAGCCGGACTGCGGGGGGCGTGCCGGAGCTCCAGTGATCTGCAGCGGGGTTATCGCTATACGTTTAAAAGACGTTTATAAAAAAGCTTCATTTATTAAAACAAACTTCATAAATGAAGTTTAAAAGCACGGAGGAAAAAGCCGCACTCGACTGAACCACGAAGAGAAATCCGCGTTAGAAGAATAAAAGCGCCTTCAATGAACTGCACCAGGTAAGATTACTGAGTGCGTCACAGCCGGAGGATTTATCAGAGAAATAAATATCAGATAAACAAATCAGAGAAATAAATATAAAAAAATATATATATGATAAACATATCAGAGAAATAAATATCAAAAAATATATATATATGATAAACATATCAGAGAAATATATATCAGAGAAATAAATATCAGATAAATATATATCAGATAAACATATCAGAGAAATAAATATCAGATAAATAAATATCAGATAAACATATATCAGATAAACATATCAGAGAAATATATATCAGATAAACATATCAGAGAAATATATCAGAGAAATATATAAGAGATATACATATCAGAGAAATAAATATCAGATAAACATATCAGAGAAATATATCAGAGAAATATATAAGAGATATACATATCAGAGAAATATATATCAGATAAATATATATCAGATAAACATATCAGAGAAATAAATATCAGATAAATAAATCAAAGAAATAAATAAGAGATATACATATCAGAGAAATAAATGTTTGGTTTTGTCTAAATAATAATGTGGAAAATGCTCATTAAAGAGTTACAGTGGAGAATGGAAATCTTTACCATACATGTGGATAATAAAAGTAAAGCTTTTATTATAATTGTAAACACATATAATACATTTTTTATAGTTTGTCTTTTGAGAAATTGTGTGTCGCATTGTGTACTTTGTTGCTAGTTTTTAATGCTTTATAATGTCGTATTTAATAAATAAAAGCCGTAACATTGTCGTCGTTTTATCATTAACAGTTTTGACAGGTCACGTTTAAATCAGAAACTTTGGCACTCATATGGTGACTGTAATGGTCATCATAATTCATTACACTGCATGTGAGGGTTTCTCCTGCAGCTGCTCAGCTGCTCACTTCAATGTTTTTTACTGTTCTCTGTTTTGCAGGGTTCTTCATATCCTGAACACCAGCCCAATGCCGAGTCCCGTCATGCCTGTGGATGTGGCCATGAGAATCTGCCTGGCACACTCACCACCTCTTCACAGTTTCCTCAGTTCATATGAGGACTACAAGTCCAGGAACTTAATCAACCAGTACAAACCTCTCAGATCCTGCATCAGCTCCAGGACCGAAGAAGACACAGCCAGCTTAGAATGGAAGAGTCCCAAGACCAAAGCTAAGAAGAACGTGGTTTTCGCTGATTCCAAAGGCATGTCATTAACAGCAGTCCATGTGTTCAAAGAATTCGAGGAAGATACGTTAGATCTGCAGTTTGAATTATCAGACCTAGAGGATGCCATTGTCGGTCTGAAGGTTGAGAAAGAAAAGAGTTTGGCTTTGGACTTCCCTCAGCCTGCTGCAGACTATTTGGACTTCCGAAACCGTTTAAAGAAGAACCTGGTGTGTTTGGAAAACTGTATAATTCAAGAACAATTGCTCACGGGTACAGTAAAAGTTACCAATGTAAGCTTTGAGAAGGTCGTCCATGTGAGAATAACATATGATTCGTGGAAGAGTTACATCGACATTCCATGCACTTACATGAATAATGTTTATGGTTGCGAGGACGTTGACACTTTCTCGTTTTCCATCGAGCTTCCAAGTTTTGTGCCCCAAGATGAGCAGGTAGAGTTCTGCATATCCTACAGAACTCACAACATGACACACTGGGACAATAACGATGGGAAAAATTACAGGCTTGTACATGCAGAGAACGACTCCAGCCAGGCCAACCATACTGTGCAGAAAACAACAACAGATTTCAGGAATCGAGCTAAGCGGCCCGAAATGGAGTTTGATCAGTTTGGAAGCCCGAGGACATCCAGTGGCTTCTTTCCCGAGTGGCAGAGCTGGGGCCATATTGAGAACAGCACCCCCTACTGGTGAGAGTTTGAGTCGCACTGACTGAGTTTAGAAATGATGGTGGTTAAAGCGCAGATGGAGGTGGAGCACGTTTCTTTTCAGAGCTGAATCAAACAGCCAATTGCTCAGTTAAGAAAAGTCTGAAGAGTCAAAAATAGGAATGATGTCATGAAAACAAATGCTCTTTTTGCCCATATTTGTCGCTCAGACTTCAGACAGAAGTTTATTTGAGGCATGTTTTTGGAGTTTGGATCACTGGACATTTAGATCCACTTACACTACACATATTTTTGGGCTCCAAAATAATGCTAACTTGAAACTAACTATGTTAACACTATATGATGGCGATTGTTGAAATTCAAATATGTTGGTTTGTGTTTTCTAATTTGTAGTGCAGTATACTGTTTTTTAGATGTGACAGGGAAAAGCAATAATGGTTGTAACATAGATGCCTTCCGGTGTGATTCTGTGTGATTGTGAATTTAACTCCAAGACAATAGCATCATTTAAAAATCTGTCTAAATATCTTTGTTTGCAGTGAAAGACTAGCGTTTCTCATTGTTTTCTCACTGTACTATTTTGTTACAATCAAAGGTTATAATTTTGATGGAAAGCATCAGTGTTTCTCCTCTTTAGTCACTGAGTTTTGGGAATTCTTCTTTGGGAAAGTTTTGGGTAAACTTTGAGATGACATCAATATGTAGTAATTTAAATTCATTTTTAAAAATGAGAGGAACCAGCACAGCATATGATTTCTATAACTCTCAGATTATAAGATTTAACAGTCCAGTACAATATGAGATCGCTTCATATTGAAGTTTTGTATCTCATTTCATAGTACCAGTTTATCAGTCACTCTCTAGCAAATGCTGTAAGCTTGAGACACTATAGAGAAGTAACATGATGATAAAACCATTAAGTGCTACATTTCTGTTTTGAACTTCCATATTTTCTTAAGTCTGTTCTGCTTTCTAAAAATGTCTTTTACACCTTTTTCCTACAACATTTCGCAGCTGTGGTTTTGTGTGTGCCTGTGTTTTCTGCTTCATGGTTTATGACGTGTGGAAACTTTCCTGTGAAATTTGAAGAATACATTATGAGGGATTTTGGATGTAACTTTTAAGGAAATCATAGTAAGTGAGGAAGAGTGTCTTAGGAGCAATATAATGTAGAATGAGATTATTTGTCGCCTTTTTCATGCTTGTTTTTCACCTTTTATGCTGCACTAGAGAAACAGGTCGGGGTTGATACTTTGAACAAAAGTGTTTGTGAATTAATGAATTTTGCTAGCTGCTGTCATTTTTGAGAGATTACGAAAGTTGAATGTAAAAATGGTCTGCACAAGCTGTTATGTACAGCTGAATGATTTTCTACTGCAATGATGTTGTATAAGAATGCAAAGACTGTTGTACTCTGTGTTCCTTTTAGAAATAAAACCTAATGTTTCTATGATAAGAGAGTCATGGTGAACTTCTGTTTGTAGCTAATGTTTGTTTACTGTTCGGCGCATATACCCTCACATTTCAGTTTTTATTTAATTTTTACATTTGGCAGAAACTAATCCAACTTCATCCACTTACAGGACATTCAAGCTGTGAATTGTATGAGTATTCCCTGGGTATCAAACCTATGACCTTGGTGTTGCTAGCATCATGCCAGTTAGGCAACATCAAAAATAAATACTGTTAAATTTCACATCAATTTCATACCACTATCCGCTAATGTTAATAAATCTTAAAATCGACAGATATGAACTCTCTCAGCTAACGTGAAGTTCAGCTAAAAACATACCATTTGTTTACTCAATGTACACGATCAATTACCAGGGGAAATTTTGATCTGTTGCCAATGTGCAGCTGTATCCTGTATGATGATTAACAGAATGTTAATCTACATCCTGTTCTGATGATTTCCTTTAACTAAATTTTAAAATAAACTCAATCCTGTTTCTATACTGAAAACCCTTTCATCATCCAAAAACATACCCAGTGCACCTATATTTGTACTGCAATGCAGGTTTTCCAGAAGTATCCTCAGTCATTTAGACATAAAGAGGTCATCTAGTGTCCGTACACATGCAACTCTACGAGCAAACACAATGTAATCCATACGCAACATCCAGAATATCAACATCTTATCTGTAATTTTTCACTTCTGAGGTCAGTTGAAATTACACTTTAGAATCAGTTCTGCAACTCACCACAAAATGATGGAAACAACGTCTCCACCTCTGGAAATAATACAGTATTGTAAAACTGGAGTGAAGCAAATGGGAAACAAGATGCAAGCCATTATTTCACAGTCATGGTATTGTTTTCAGTGTGATGACGGGGATGCAACTTTTATGAGTGTAATTTAAATCATGTGTTAGTGGCATAAAATAAAAGGTCTCCAGAGACCCTTCAGTGAAGAACTGGCAGAGTGTGATGCTTAACAACCTCCAGCTATTAAACCAACCCAGCTAGAGATCCCTATCCCGAATCATTCAGTTGAGAATCATTCAACCCAGAATCATTCAACCCAGAATCATTCGCGTCAGCTGGTCAGTGTTTGAGCAGAAATCTGAATGATGCAAACAGAAGAAATGTTAAAACGTTTGTTTGAATAAGACACCTAGGAGAGAAGATTCCTACTTTATCAGTCACAGTCAGTCACAGCGCTTAACCTCAGCACACATAAGCAGGATTATCCTAATGATAAGTCTGTTGTGATTTGCTTAGAATTGAAGGGCATGCTAAATAATTACATAGGAAATTTAATATTGTACACATTATATGTTGTATAGTATGAATATTTTACATTAAGTGAACTACAATAATCAGATGATTGGCCTTCTAATCTTATGTACAATTTGAAACGTATATGAAATATGAAAGTTATGTAACAGAAATGTTATTTTTAGCTTTTATATATAGCTCAGCCTCTTTTATTAACATTTGGTCTAAACATGGAAGATCTAAATATCCCTGAACATTGCTAACAGGTGCCTACAAACTCACTAACTAAATCTCACCCTCTCTCACAACCTCTTACATCTGCAGCAGATCTAAACACTTAATACAGAGAGCTTTCAGAAATATTGCTCTTCAAATCTGGAGTCATTGTGTGAATCTCTGATTGAACACGACAAACTGGCAAACACACAGCTGATTAAAATTCCAGCTTTTATCAAGCTGTTATATAGCAATTCACAATAGTCTGGCTGTTTGGCTACTTTTGGTAAGTTTTAATAGTTTGCAAATCTAACTCTTTTAAAAGAAGGGTAGGCAATCTCTTCCAGAAACATTTTTTGTTATGTTGGTTGAAGTCTCTTCACATCCTGATAACAATCAGTAGGTAAAGTGCTATAAATATATTTATATAAATATATTTGTCTTTTGTGGAGATGCAGGACCATGTAATGTTTGTCCAATCATTGCATTCTGTCTGAATGCAAAATACACAAACATAGCATGTCACATGTACAGTAAATGGTAGTTTAGTGTTTAGATTTGACTGACATGGTTGGGTTTAGGTTGGGAGAGATTCTAAATCAAATTGTGTTTGTCATCAGTATAATATTCTGGACTTCAGTGTCGCTCTGAACTTATCATAAACACAAGCATGTGACCTCTGGAAGTCACTCAAGAGTTTCTGCTGCCCTGCATAACTTAATGGTCAAGCTCGGACTCAGTGGAGGACATGCAGCCTGATATTACTCAGCACCTTCAATTCCCATACGTGTCTCATCCACTGATTGGTCTGGGTAAGTGTTTACATCAGGATAACTGGAAACTGTCGCTCCCTGTAGAGCCGCCCTATTCTTAGCTTGTACGTTCATTCCTCCACTGCTTCACATGATGGCAACTGTGTTAAATGTCAAGCATGATTTATGATATACAACAGACATGAAATGAAGAATGGAGAGCCATGTGTGTGGCACCAATACATCCAGAAGCTGACAAGGGACTCTACCAGATTGTGTCTGTATGATTGTGTTTTATAAAAATCAGGTGTTTTCATTAAACAATGCAGGTGTTCAAATACATATACTTTCAATCAGTGAAGGATCCTGCGTTTACCCATCTGAACAAACACAGCTCAGACGAGACACATAGCACTGATCTGGTTTGTGTCTGAGAAATATTACCTCTGTTGTATAATAATTTGTATAATTTGTTTATGCAAGTTAAGATTAAAGATTAACCTGTGTTAAAGAGTAACAGTGATATTATCAGCTATCTGAGAGCTTTGATCTGTAACACCATCTCAGAGGAGGTAGATAAGAGGGAATATTTCTCAGACATAAACCACACTGAAGATGTGTGTCACCTCTCAGCATATCCCACTTCTTACAGTCTGATAATAGCACAATGTCCCGGCTGTTAAATATAAAATGACAAGCAAAGGTCAAAAATGAACTCAATAAAATATCTCACAGATGAGTCTATCTCAAGCTTTTTAGACAAATTCTATTATTTCTGCTAGTCAGATGGAGGTCTAAAGCAATGGATTATTAAAACCACTAATTGTCAACAATGAAAAACTGTGTTATTATGTAATTTACATTCATTGGACTGATAGCTGAGGAAGATAGTGGTTATTGGTTGTAGTGGTTGTAGTGGTTTATTAATACTAATACTAACGATTAATACTAATGCATGCAGTTGTTTACAGTCCTTCAGTCTGATAGGATGAGAGACGTTACAGGAGTGCTGTATAAGACCAGAGCCACACTGGGATAATGTATTGTTCTGTTTAACTTTCCCACAGTAACTATTGAAACAACACTATGACAAAGTTAAGGTGGGCTAATCTGTGCCCATATTAACTGAGCTGTTTTATAAACGTCTGTAAATGAGATCATGAGATCAGCTGCTCTGCTGTATATGAAGACATTAAATGAAACACATGACCTGTAAAGCAGGACACGAGCAGAGATGATCATGGCCAGTGTTTATCTGTCTAGTATGAAGGCTGTTGTCAGACACACATGTGAATGACAGAACAATTCGAGGCTGGTCATGTTCCTCACGTATGCAGATATGAGGTTACAGCTGTTAACTGCATGTATCATACGTGTTCATTTGTGACACAGTAGTAGGCCATTATAAGACATACAGATAGACCGAATACACTCTCTGACCCTTTATCTGATTACGATCCAGTTCAATTCTTTATAGGTAAGACAGCCTCAGGTTAGTCTTACCACTAATAATGGCCTACCACACCCAGGGTGGTATAATCACAGAGCAGTGATAAGAGCAAATCTCTGAAACATACAGAAACCTGTACTCTGAAACCTGTATCAGCATTATTTGGTCTGGAAAATCTCCCTGAAACCTTTTATGAAACTGGATTTGGAGATTTCAAAACAATAAAATGCCCACAGCAGTTTTATGTTACTCTTCCTACTTGGAATCATACCAGTGTGTTTTGATGTAACATTATTCTCTTCTTCCAACAGTGGAGAGGTTACTCCAGCATGCAATGAGTTCATAACAAAAACAGCATGGCACTGACAGAATTCTTCACAAACACAAACATAAGATTGTGAATATGGCAAGCCACAATAATCTGTCAGAGATGGGGCGGAAATTGAAAAATTTAGAGTTCAAAGTCTTTCCTGAATTTTTGTCTTTTAAGAGGCACACTGCACTGAAGCTGGGTAAAGCCTTACTTCAGATGTGCTAAATCTCTCCATCACCCTGCTGTTTACACACAGAGCAAAAACACAACGAAAAGCACTTGGCAGGACACCCAGAGGTCAAAACTTTCCACACTTGCCCCAAAAAATGTGCTTTTAAATTTGGCAACTGAAAGCTTTCTCTAAACAGACTCCATAATGGGTACCCAGTGACGTCATTGTGTTTCCTTAAGCAAAACAAAGACAGCGTAACTCAGCCGGGAGTTAATGCATGACACATGAGGAAGCTGAGAAACTTGACCAAAACAAAAGAAAATCATTTGGGGTGAAGAATTTGGACTGTAAGCTACACGAGGTGAACCAAGGCTATAAGATTAAAGCAGCTGATCTTCTCTTTACAGAGCTGCTCAGGTGGAGAGGATCATGTTCAAATGTCGACCTCCAGTATATGTGACGACACTGTTTTGACACCTGCATGATTTGATTGATAATATTTCTCTGTGTATTCTGAGTTGTCGAGCAGACTGAAGGTTGAGGGAAGGTTTTCTAGGACAACACAATCCTCTCCTGTCATGTGTGTTGTCCATACATGACCATTGTCTAACATTGAAAATAAACAAGAATGCTTGTATTCTTCATATATATTCTACACACATTGAATTTATAAATGTCAAAAACTTTGCTGTATAAAAATGACACACCTTTGCTCAAAAGGGCCTTTTCGTTGCATGGCACCAGCTTCTCTCACCCACACTGTTCCACCCAACACACAGAGGCGGCGTGTCTGGACATAACCTTGAAATAAAATTAATTTCTTCTACACTAACAGCATCATATCCTAAAAAACCATGACTGTGAAACTATGACTTGAAATCTTGAACACTCCCCACACATGCTGCTATTGGTCGAACAAACAGGTGGTACAGTGGTACAGTGTTTTGATTTTCAGACAGAAAATTCCTATTTTGATCAAATAATAGATCTGTAAAACTTATGTGAAGTGTGCCACTATAAAGACTGAAAAGCCTCAGTTTTCGTAGCCCTCTTAATGTTTACAAGGACTCACAGAAAAGTGCATTTCATGGAGACATAGAGAACCACCCCAGTGCCTGAGGCGAACAGAGCCAAAATCTGCTGCTTCACTAAACAGCAGCACATGACTGAGTGTGACTGCAGCACTGAAACAGAAAGAAGAGCTGATCAGTGAGCCATGACACCATCGACACACTCCAAAATGTCTGTGCATGTTTATTTATTTCAACAAGACTTGTCATTATCATACCTGAAAACTATGCACGGGAGGCATTGCTTTCACAACATGAGATAAGAGATAAGACGTAAACCTCTAAAATGACTCCGGCCATTATTATGTAAACCCTGACATTGTGCACTTTACAGTGTAAAGTTTACAGTGTTGATAGACAGCTAAAAACTGCACCATTAAATAAAAATATCAAACATTAATGCACTAACAATCTCACAGCTGTATAAAACATTTGCCTGTTTTAATATCCTGCTGTGTTTGATTTGACCACTGTCAGGCATATGGACAACCTCAATATGATCCAGCAGGAAATGATTTCAAAAGCCACCCTGCCACAGACAAATGACAAAGATGTTTTGTGAAGGAATGCTTTGAAGGAATGCAATTCCCAAATCACGCATGAATTCCTACTGAACTGCATCTGGTCACATAACGATTTGAAATCACGGACAATGTTTTTATAACGTGCCGCTCTAAAGCCAGTGAAGACCATGCAAATGTGGCAGTACACAGACTAAAACATATAAATGTGGTCAATGAACAAACAAACAAACAAACGAATGAACAAACAAACAACTTAGTTAATGACAACCCGATGAATGAAAAATGGGTCTTACTCCAAGGTCTTCAGCTGATTTTGGAATTTCAATAAAACGTTTTTACAATTTGTAAGGATGTATCTGTTATTATAATGTTGTGGGGCATCCACAATGTATCTCTATTAGAGTAACTTCATATAAACATACAGTATTGAATTACAGTCAGACACCATAAATTTGTATACTGTAATCCTGTATACTGTACTGTATTTGCTCCTTAATGTTTTCTAATCCATAAGCTATATTACAAAAAAATTTTTTTTTTTTTTTGGTTAACTCTTGGTTAACCTTTTCATTCATTTAATCTGTGCATTGTGTTGAACACTTCTCTCATGGTTACATAATCAGATGGAAAATCCATGTGATAATCACCTTATTATGATGATCAGTACTGATCCTGTTACTGTGATAAATCCTTTTAGTATTCTGAACTCAGATTTAATCACATGTAATGATCATATTACCATCCATTTAAACATAAATCTAAATGACTGTATATTTATGCTGTACCGCATTAATCAGCTCTAGTGACTTTAATTAGCACTTATTACATTAACATTTTAATGTTTTGATGGAGAAAACAGAGCCTGTAATATTTACAGGCAAATCAGCTGATCTCAGATCTGAAGTTCAAAACAACTTAACCAGATTGTATGGGAGCTCTGTTCTGACTTATCTAGACTTACTAATATTTCAGCAGAGCCTTCATATCTGCAAGTAAATTTGCTATTCAAGCCACCTTAGAGAAAAGAGCTGAACCTAAAGCCGTAATAAACAGGTGAACCAGGCAAGAAGGCTTTAATATAAAGCTTCTGCAGCTGCTAAAAAATTACAGGAAGGTCACCCTTTACAGTTACAGCAACTCAAGACCAGTCAAGATTACAAAGAGTAAGCTGAGATTACTTGTGCAGCCACATTGATTAAACTTAACATTGTAAGGCAGCAAAGTGTACTGTTCTAAACATATTAAAATGATCTCCGTTTTTAAAGGTATAGTACACCAACAATGAGACGTCTCTCAGTTACTCCAAATATGAAAACCAAATATGACTTTCTTTCTTCTGTGGAACACAAGAGGAGTGATTCTGAAGACTGTTTCTTCATTTCATACAATGAAAGTGAACAGGGGCGCAGGACTGACTAAACTCATTTGTGTGGAACAACATGAGGGTGATTAAATGATGACAGAATTTTCATTTTTGGGTGAACTAGCCCTTTAAGGCAAAGTCTCTCTTCCTGACCCCTCATGGCTCTGAGTGCTGATCTTGGCTCTCTTCTGCTCTGTCCAGCTGTGTCACAGACAGAACCAGGCCACACAGCGCTGCATGTTGGGTTTCCCACAAGCAGCCCTGCAGTCAGATCTCCTCATGTGCCAGATCAATGCAGGATATTTGAATCAGGGATATCAGCAGAATCAGGGAGTGAAACTATACTGGTGATGATTAATCAAATCAAACGTCCGTTGAGTTTGTTAAAGTCTGTTTTCATTAAAGGCAAACGTCGTCAGAGAATCAGAGATTTGATCAATACACTGTTGTCATGGAAGTCAATCTATGCATTTAGACTGTGCCAATAAAAGCCATGAGAGGGAGACTGCTGTTTCCATTGAATCATAATAATATAATCATAAATGCTATTGTATTGATCTGCAAATAAAATCTACCAATTATTTTTTTCATTTTATCCATCATCAACCAAGAAATAATCATTTCTATCATTTGATTTTTATTGATCATTGATGTTTTATGGTCTTCAATAACAAACAATCTAAGAACCACTAAATAAAATTATTAATATAAAACAGAAATGAAAACTAAATAAAACTGATGCTGTAGGTTCTGTTACTATGCCATAATCCTGGAATATTTGACGGGATAAACCAGTAACCTTTTGCATGCATGCACAACCTTTATAAAACTTTCCGTTGGTTGATACCTGTCAGCTCACCTTTTTTAACAACTCAACACATAGCCAAAACATAAAAGAGCACCTGCCCACCGTCCCTCCATGCCACCCTTAACACAGAACACAACTTTCCACAGCCAGAGGCCACATATCTGGCACCCTTTTGTAAATGCCTCATGTTGTTAGGTGTATAATTACCCAGAATTCAGCTTCCTGATATGACCTGTCAATCCTAAATCAACACGCTTTGAGTCAGCTCAGTTTAACCATCAGGTGTGAACAACTGGAGTGTTGTGATATGATGTGCCAGACAGACTCGGTTTAAACACTGCAGTGAGGAATGGTCTGATTGTAATAGGTCACAGCTCTCTGGCGCTCAGATAAATATAGACAGGTCATTGTTTTGAGATACAGTACAGTATGTATCTCTGGAGCACCATTACACTGCAGAAACTTATGAAATTATCTCTCCAGGGGTCACAGAGACATGCAGACTTCACTTACGAGGAGAAAAATATGGATTTGCTAGATGCCATTTTTGTTGTCAGTCAAAGTTTTGAAAAAAGTCTTTTTCCCCTAATGCTATTTTATTTTTATTCTATATGTTTGTTATTTTGTTACCTGACCTTTAGCTTTTTCCCTGACATTAGTTTGTAATTCTACTAAGAAACAAAGCTTGCAGTTTATAAACATGCAGAAACATTATAGAGCAAAACAAATGTTTTACTCTATAATTACTCTAGAATGTTTAAAGTGCGATACATAAAACAATTTAAAAATGTGTATTCGTCATTTGTTTATTACCATTCTATTCTAATTTACAAATCTGATCATTTGTGAATGATAATTATATTCTCTATTATCTTTATTTTATTCTAAGACTAACATCTCAAACTACATCATAGTTGTGTAAACTTGAGCAGGTGTCATCTGACCTGCATATCCTTCTTATGACTTTCAGCGGCTCTTTGCTCAGATTTCAGTCAGGAAGTGCCAATAACCCCAAACTAACAAAACAAGTTTAATAAATACAGATTCATGATCCCATAACAAATGCTCTGTGTCATAAAATGCTTTGCAGTATAACTTTATTCATTATAAAATGAGCAAAGTTGAAATAAATACACGGTAAATACATTTGTATTCAGTCATTAGAGAACAAAACTAGAGTGTGAACACTGAAGTGATTCAGGTTGCCAGATGCGGTACAAATAAAGCCACTGTGTGAGCCCAATGAAAATCTGATGACATGATTGGGCAGAAATATGTGACAACATGACAACAAGAGCATCCAATCACATGAGCCAGGAGCTCGAATGAGAAAAGTACACAGACCTTATTAAAGGTCAACTACAGGATTCTCTAATGCCATAGTTGGACTTCACAATATTTTTTTCTTAAAATATGAAATGCTGATGACATGAGGTGAAGTATCAGTCGTAGAATAAATTAAGTTTGTTCTTGTGAAATTCTGCGGTGCACCACTCTGTATCTGATGAGCCACTATCACGATTAGAAACAAATAAACAAGTTGCTCATCTTTATGGCTAGTCTGCAAACATGAAAATTCATAAATACTGCCTTTCATGCCCCAGAAAGGTTAAGAAAGGGTTGTCAACAGTAACACAACTATACACAACAAAACTGCACCATCTGAGCTCCGACACAGACATCCATAAACTCTGATTTATTAACAGCTGTTATAACAGCTCACTGGTAAGGGAGCGAATGTTTTGAGTTAGTAACATTTCACACAGAAGCTTTTATTAACTGTGCGCTCCCATCACCTGGAAACAGAGCACTGTCTCTTTAAGAATGAGGGGCGGGTTTAACAGACTGTTTGTCAGGCTATCTGAGATGCAACCACACCCCTCAGTGACCTACTTTCAGGCATTTAAATAGGGGAGCATGGGACAGAAGTCCAGGATCATGCTAAAGAAACTATCCTACACGTTTAGCATGAAAGCAGTTAATTAATGAAAGTCTTGCACAGACTATATTACTCCTGGAATCCAAACTCTAAGTCTACATAAAACATTCAGTCCGTCTCTCAAAGCAGTCAGCTATGATGAGTCCAAATTACATATAAACAGTTTAACTGGATTCCTCGTGGAATCCTGGTTCACAACAAATATTACCACACTGTACACACAATCCACAATACAACACAACCATTCTGATGGCCTGCTGCTGAAATTGTACATCTAGAGTTTACATCTGACATTTTCACCGCTGTGCGTAATCCTCATGCTTACCTGATACGGTTTAAAGAAGCAAATATTACAACTGCCATGATTTTTTATCATCACATCTACCTAGACAACTGTACTCTACTCCAATCCAAAGCCCTCGGCATTTGAAATGGCAATAGTTAACTTTTGCTTCAGTTCTTTCTTGCTCTTGTATGGAGGTAGACAGATCTGGTTGAAGCACGTATGCGAAACTGGCAGCCTGCAAAAAAACGCAAGAAAATGCGACTGAACTGATGACGATAGGCTGAACATGCTCGCGGGAGGTAATGAGAAGTCATTTTGTTGGAATAATCAGTTTTGATGATTACCAGTCTGTGGAGACCTCAATCTTGGAGATCTTGAAGTTGAGGTTGGCCATCCCCCCCACAGGGACGCGATCACTTCCTGTGGTAAAGTGGAGGAGTTTCTTCTGCAGTTCCAAAGGAAAGGCCAGAACCACGTCCCAGAAGGCCCTGCAAACCCAGACCAAACCGTCACCCCTCCACTGACAGACTGTGTACACAATAAGAGTATCCCAGCTAACAGGGAACGTTCTCAAAACGCTGGCTAACGTTCTCTCAAAGTTCAAAAACCATGCTTGCAGTAACGTTAGTACTTTTTTTAACATTGCATATAATATATAAAACATTATTTCTACGTTTTTAGGTGAACGTTTTAAAAATGTTACAGAATTAAAAAATGTTTGAACACAGTTCTTAGACTTTCTGTACGTTTTCCAAAGAACTTTCAAAATCGCATTTTTAACGTTCTGGTTACTTAATGACAAGCTTGGGGAAATGTTGTAACCACCTAATATTGTTAGCTGTGATGACAGTGAAATACTGTAAGTAGAACATGTACCGGATGGTGGAGTCAGTCTTGCTGTAGCCCTCATACTGCACCACTCGCTGCAGAGAGCTCAGGTCCAGATTAGGACTTCCACAAACCAGGATCTCCACCTCTTCTGGTCTCAAGAGCTACAGTAACATGACAGATGAATGAGTCCAACACTTACACGTGTCACTGGAGCTACAATCAGACTGTACATTTATTACCTTATTACTAGTGTCGTATCATATTTAAATAACGTTATCACTGTCACAGTCGTTGGCTAACGTTCTTTAAATGTTCCCTCAAATTTTGCAGAAAACCTTTTTGCAGTAACCTCAGTAGAACTTCTTTTGCTATTACACTGTAAAAAAAACAGTGTAAAACAGCTGCCTTAATTTTTTAAGTTTAATCAATTTGGCCTTTTAAGTTTAATCAATTTGAAATGAGCAAGTCATTTCAACTTACTCTTTGTAATCTTGATTGGTCTTGAGCTGCTGTAACTTTAAAGAAATGGTTGAAAATTTGTTCAAAACTAGACGTTTTGAACATTCCTACAACTTTGAAAATAACATATTTAAACGTAAGGGAAACATTCTTACAACCTAAAATTGTCAGCTGATTATCGCACCACTCAAATTGTACACACAGATATTGCGGAGCATTTGTGGCGTTACCTAACTTGCATAATTCATTTAGTGATTGTTGCACTGAAACAACGCACACACGCAAGCAAACAAACAACACTGTCAGCGGGCACAATACGCTCTTAATGAACTCCTCCTGAGGGTTTCTGCAGGAAATATTGTGTTTGCATGTGTGTTATCACACATTTTTGATTCCTTATTTAAACATTTCTCAAGGGTTTGTTTGCGTTTCTGCCATCTGTGCTGTTAATCCCGTGCTACCCTTTCAAAAACTCATCAGAAAACAAAAGGTACCACACCCTGAGTCCTGCACGTACACAGCTGCGCTGCGTGTTGAGAAAGAGACAGTTAAAGATAGGCCAGTAAGCCACTGAATAGGCAGGATCGGTCCAAACTGATCTGTCATGTCCTTCCCCTCCCATCAGCCCTGCCTCACACCACAGCAGAACCAGAGAATGAAATATTGCTGTTACCAAACACTTACATAAGCAGCCTGGGACAGATTCAACAATTGCATAACCATCAAAGGCACAGAGGAGAGTTACAGCTGATCAGAGCTACTGACATCCAGAGACTTGAAATAGTTTCTATCTCGTCTCATCATGAGTGCCATGACACAGTTACAGCAGCAACTGTACTCATGTGCGGTACAACTCTTAAAGACAAACACAAGTGTTGAGTCTGCAGTACAGTGACGCCGCAGAAAAACAAATATCTCTAAGCTCTTAAATCCTCTGACACGCTCGGATCAAAGAGCTTGTCTTTTTATAGTTGCCTCATGTCATTCCAGACTCGTGTGTTAGGTTTTATTTTCTGTGTTTGTTTTCTGGAACACAAATACAGAAAGAGCGTTTGTAGTGATCAAGAGCTGTCAAACTTCAAAATGCCTAAAAAACCCATCAAAACACCTGATGTGAAATATGCTTTTTGTTTCTGGAAAACTCTAAGCACAGTTACATTTTTCCAGTGGAGTCTTTAGGAATATAGTGCATATGATGCAGTCATGGTGTTTTTGCCACATCATGTTCTGTGGTCACTATGAACTGACATTGTGTTGGATGAGATAATTTTGTGCACCAATTAAGAACAACAGCACACAGGTTTAGATCAACAGTTAACAAGAATAACTAGAACAACAGGGTGAATAAATGCTGACAGAATAATAATTTCCTTTTAAATAACACCCTGATGTAGCGCCCTATTGAGAAGTCTAAATTAAGACTTATTAAGTTAGCTAAATGCCTAGATACACAAAACAAAACAGAAACAAAAACACAAAAATAAAGTGGAAACTTTTGGCTTCGTTTTTTTGGTGATACAAAACTACAAAATCAAATGGCAGTGCAATAAATGAATGCAGCTTGCAGTTTCATATATTCTCTTAAACTACACTGAGATGGAATTTAGTCTTAGTTTAAACACCAGGAGAGGAGCATGTTAAGTGACATACCCATTACAGCCCGTGCAGAGTCTGTAACTCTACACAGGAGACGTGTAACTTTCAGACGTGTAACTCTATGTATTCATTCTGTACGACCTGGAGGTCTGAGGATCTCTGCCTGCCAGTAGCCAA
>JAZGTH010000009.1:1865000-1962500 GCA_036877525.1 Chromobotia macracanthus
CTTCATGTAAATAATCTTCCTCAGCTGTTTCTCTTCCACAAATATAAGACAATTGCTGGCATACAGTAAGGGTATGGAGCTACAATATTATTGTGAAAAGAACAAACTTTTGATCACAGACTTTTGTATCTTGGAAAATCTAAACATCATTTGCGACTGCTGAGATCTCCTCTGTGGAGAAAACGTGCCATTGACAGAATCTGTCTCAGGACAAAAATCTGAGAATATAAGCACCATTCTGCATTTGATCTCCACTGAATCTCACTGCTCACAACTGAGATATTGAGAAGAGAAACAACTGATATATTGAGAAGATCTGAGTGATCTTTATTTCCTATGGAATATAGCAGTTGAATACTGAGCAAGTCCTAGCACAGAACTGTGGTACTACTGGTCTTGACAGTCTTACCGTAGTCTGTGTGAAAAATCTGTCGAATCAGGAGAAGAAACCACTCTTTTGTAAGTCCACCCATGTCCAAGCCTGCTTCCCCAACGAACGTCACTTTTAGTTTTTTCTTCAGATCTGCTCGCTTTCTCGAAAGCTATTAAAAAAAGGAACACACATTCAGGGTGGGCCATATTTTCCAAATGAAGTCTTAGCCAGACTTAGAACTTTCCAGAACTTTTTGTTCATGCTTTTAGGTCGATGTTGGTCACAACCTAGGAAAACAAATCGTAGACGGTGCTGCTCTGTACAGAGTACTGCAGAACATGGAGAAACCAACAGTTGTCCTCCTATAAAACTTTAAATAGTGGTTCAAAGGTGTTCTCCATAACATCTCCAAAAACAGACGTATTCTACATTCGCAGATTTGGCCTGAGCATTTTTACCTCATCAAGTGAGTCACTGACCAGCTGCAGACGTCTAACTTTAATGTTGAGGAACAGCAGACTCATATCCACCCTTTGCCTGCGAGAGACCTTGTCCACCAGAGTTTGCTGTATTAGAAACAGAGAGGAATGCATTTATCAGTTAGCATTCCAGTGCACGAAACACACTTACATAACTGAACTGCATCTACGTTTTGTTTCGTGTCTCTAGACATCTTGTTTCTGGGCAATCACAATCACATAGTATCGCTATGTTAACATCATCAGTCTTTTTATAGAGTGTTCTGTAATCTCAAACAGCCAAATATTTTTCAAAACGTTGCGTGTATTCTCCAGAGGCGTGTTTGTTCATCCTTCATTCTGGACATGTATTTGGGAGGGAATCATGTGAATGGTTGATTTCTGCAGCCCCACTCTGTCCAGGATTGTTATCAGAAATACTGCCAGACAAGACGTGTTTACCTCATCTGAGCGACACTGATTAAACATGAAGCTGTTTCAGATGTGAAGAGTGTCACTGTGTTTTGGGGCGGCTAAAGTCTCACCCTGGCCATGCTGATCATCTGCTGCTCAGAGTCTCTCTGGATGATGCTTTTCTTCACCACAGTGGACAGGATGAAGGGGAACTGACAGAAGCTGAACCTGATTAGGTCAGAAGGTTTGAGTTTAAGTCTAAAGTCTCATTTTCCAGAACAAGCATATGAATTTATAACAGTCAGAGCAACATTATAGTCATGTAAACATCAAACAAAAGTGAATGATAGCAATTAATCTTTTCAAAAGTTTAAAAATATAGAAAACTATGCATATATCTGCATATTCTGGCCTTTTTTTAAAGATGCAATCCATAACTTTCACCTCTATCGCCATCTCTGCTGGAAACATAAAAAAATTGCAGGTTACTTTACATATTTTTTTATGTTGAAGTAAAAAAAAGCCAAGCTGACATTTCCTGGGAAGTTGGACACAACAGCTCAAATTATAAATCATTATTATAAGCTTGCTGTTGTGTACCGTGACATAAGGAGATTGTTCAATAACTTGCACAATAATGTAAAAAAAAAAAAGTTACAGATTGCAGCTTTACAGGCGTCACAGCTGAACTGTTTTTGCTAGTGCACCTGTTTGAGTTTCCATGAGCCTGCCACATGTGGTAATCCTCCATGAAGTCAATGTGATCCAGCGTCAGGTTGTAGAAATCACAGAAAGGGATGATGGGAGGACAGGAAATGCTGTTGGCCGCATCTGTTACAACACAGAACGCACATCGAGATGCATGTGAGGATTTACATCAGCATCAGCAGTTTGATTCCAGCAGCAGTACTCACTGAGCAGGGAGAGAACTTTCGTGGCTGAAGGAATCCACCAGGAGCATTTGGTCATGGGCGGCAACTCCTCTGGTTTGGCAGGAAACAAGCGAGTGGTGATGAAGAGCTGCAGACGCTCCACCAGCTGTTTGAAACGCTTCTGAGGAAGCCTGGAGATGAACCATCTCTTCAGCAAAGAGGACGAATCCATATACACTCCTCTGTATTAGATCCTAATGGATCTTTTATGATACGCATCTTTATTTGATAAATTCATACAAATAAAACCTCTTTATAAACATATTAGTTTTAATCTATTCTCACATTTAAAAGAAATAAACATACAGGCAAAAACACAAACTTTCCCTCAGTGAAATGTTGTCTCACACAAACAGGAGTGAGGCCAGTTGTGTCAGACTCACTTTTTAAACCAGTGCATGAGGAAATGGTGGTCTGTTTCAGACAGAACTGCTATTTGCCTCAGTAAGTGTGCATAGATGACATATGTGGCTGGGCTGGTATACTGAGGATTCTGCAACAGAGAAAAGTGTTTCAGCAAACTTCAAAAAGAAAACAGAACTTTTCGTTTCGGAGCAGAGAAAGAAGTCTGGCTTTTAATAAAAAGTGGCATTACAGCGGAAACCAGCTCTTTTCCTCTCCAGCATGACCTCATCCCTTCCCTAAACACAGCGAGCACAAATACAGAGGCTGCCTGACATCAGATCAGCTCAATAACTGCCTCTGCTTTTAAATCTGCCCATGTCCTCCAGAGAAATGTAGGTCATGGAGTCCATCAGCAGTCTGCAGATGAAAAACATTACAGGCTAACTTCTGAGAAGAACAGCCTCAGTACATGTTCTGCTGAGCAAAGTCCAACCATCTCTGATCTTCATCATATGGAGAAAAAACCTTCTAACAGGGAACGTTCTCAGAATGGTGGCTAACATTCTCTCAAAGTTCTCTCAAAGTTCTCAAAAACATTCCTGCAGTAGCATTTGTAATGTTTCATCAACGTTATATTTGTCATTAGGAAACATGCTGAAAATGTTAGCATAAAAACGCTATTAAATTGTTAATGAAACGTTGCGGAAATTACGGAAAATGTTACGTAATTATAAAGTTTGAATACCGTTCTTATAACCAAGCAATATGTTAATACAACGTGTAAAAAACAGTGTGTTTTGAACGTTCCTAGAACAGTCAAAATAATATTTTTAAACTAATGGAAATGTTAAGGAAATGTTCTAACAACCTAAAATTGTTAGCTGGGATTTCAGAAAGCTAACCGGCAGGCTCAGTTAAGCCATCATCTCTCTCTGCCCACAGGTTCCCAGACTTCAGTCCAGTGGCTGTGTCCTTATTTGGACAGCCTCAGTGCAGCCTGCACTGATCATGTGTGATAAACACTCTGCTCACAAGCTGTCTGCAGAGAGCAGAGCGGCGGCTGGACTCAGTGGCCATGTGGTGAGAGAGAGGATCAAGACTTTTCTGAAAGTCCCATTAGCTTTTATTCATCCCGGGCCTCAACACGACTGTCAACAGAAAGAGCGGCTCTGAGACAGATTACAGCCATTTTGCTGTTTAAGTGACATCTACAGAATCACACACACCCTCTTCGGTTTAGATAACAGGTACAACAGAACGAGTCTTTGGGTTCTGAATGATGAAAGTTTTGTATTAATGGTTTGGTTAGTAGTCTTAATGGTAGCCAAGAGATGAACTGATCAAACTAAGTTGAGAGAGTAAAAAGAACCCCGTTGCTTTAAGGGAAAAACAGGAAATTATAAATAATCATGCATATCGTTACATAAAAAACACTAAATATGTAAAAGCAAAGACATTACCTGCACAAGAACAAAATACGCTCTTAGGTCATCCTTTGTGCGAGGCCTAAAAATACATAAATCAGACATGCATTTTAAAAGCAGTTCTCTCCAAAATCTGCATGTGCTTTAATTACGGTCCAATGAGAGAATACAATACAGTACTCACCCTTTCCATTCTCTTAATAAGCTGTTAATGATTCCCTTCAGAACTGATTTCTGTGTGTCCGCTGGCTAAAAATAAGCCAGAATAAATTGATTCTCTTTAAACCAAAATTCGAAACAATGGCTTATTGTGTCATTTAATTCCATGATTACTTTGGTAATGTGTGCAAGTGGAGAGTGACTTCACGCACCGTGTGGAGTAACGCATCATAAACAACACCGACAAATCTGATGTTTATTCCCGAGTCTTCTGTAGTGTTGAAGGGAGCGTTTGCTTCTTTCTGAGGAGAATATAAGAACATAAAACCGCTGAAGCACATATCAAACACTTTTTAACATCTATTTTTATTATCCGTTTTATATAAAACATTCAGCTCACAGAATAACACGATTTTGTAATGAAACCGTATGCAGATGCTGTTTTTTACAACTCCCTGAATGAGCTCATTGTTCACTGGGAGGATGAAAAGTTCAGTTTTTGCTCCCTTCCAGATTTTCACGGTTACTTTTTCAACAGAATTTCTTATTAAAAATACTGGCGTCGCTTAAAAGAACGTCATGTTCTGCATAAAATTGGCATGACTAACAATTCTAAACATAAGCACGTTTAGACAAATCAGTTACTTACAATTATTAATTTTGCAACAACCCAAATATTTGAACCAAATATTTGTAACTAGATTAGAACTGATTGCTCAATTTTACACCTGCAAAATGAACAGATATTTTACAGTCATCTGTGGTTAAACTGAGCCCAGTGAAAAGCTATTCACATCAAGCAATATAAAAATAATCGACAGTCAAACATGAACAAAACGCTGTACTGTTAGTAAGCGCTTAGCATCAACACACCTTAAAGGCAGCGTTGAGTTCCAGAAAGGAGTCAAACGTGGTCAAGTAAAAATCATGGACTGGTTTCCAGTCCCCTGAGACAGTCGCTCTTTCCAGATCCTCCCTGTTAACAAACAAAGACACTGTTTAACATAATGTAAATGATCTGGAAACATGAACTGCTGGCTAACTGAATGAGGGAGGTGTGCGTACTGAAACTCTTTAGCAGTTTTGGTCCGAATAGGAATGATGGGTTCAGAGAAGAAGCGAGCCTTCACCTCCGGAGGCAGAGCATCAATGGTGATACGATGCTTCTGTCTCACGTCTGGACATATTGGGGGAAGCTCTCTTACTGAAAATTAACAAACACACAGAATGACAGTGTTAAAACCCGAGCTTTAATAACCGCTCAAAAACAGGGTGTGCTGGTAATCATGTTCTTCACAGTGATTTTTGCAATCAGTCCACAGCTAACCATTATTTGCTGTTATCTTGTCAGAAACAATGACTCTCATCATCCCAAAGGTTACTACTGGTAACATGCATTTACCATTATCTTAAGATCTTGGCCAACATCGGAGAACATTACTATATTTTAAGGTAACATTGTCCTTATAAATAAAAGTTTAAGAATAAAAGTGCTAATTAGTGTCCCATCCAAATCCTGGGGGACCACTGTCCACCTGTCAAGATTTTAAGTAAATATTTTTTGTAAAAATGTTCATATTTGGGTGAACTATACCTTTAAGGTTCACAAGAAGATTTGTTAGGAACAAACCTTCAGACAGGAGTTGAACGAATGGAAAAAGGAAAAGTGAGAACATTTAAAGAGCTTTGAAAGCTGCGTCAGGCCCCAACAGACACGGAGTCTTCATTACAAGCTCATCAAGACATGTCAGGCAGCGAACATGCCTCGTGAACCTCATGAACACGCCTCGCGTCTACGTGATGCATTCAAAGTCTCTGACAACATCTTTGATCTCCAAGATAAAGAACACAAAACATCTGCTTGAATCAGTGAAGTGGTTATTAATTCAACGCAGCCGAAAGGAGTCCTTTGAAATGCAAAAAGGGTTTTTTTGCCCTTTTTTCTTTACCTTTAAACCACCCATGCATATCATAATAAAGGCAGAGTATCCTTAGTGTTACCTGCCTGTAGACCTAGATTGTGGAAGGATAGAACCGGTATAATCATAAATGCAAGCTATTTAACCAAACAGGGGCTGCAGTGAAGGCTGACCTTGTTTAACTGCAGGTAGCAGCAGAGGAGACGAGAAACTGGGGCCGGTGTCTCTTTTGTGACTCAGGGTGGAAATGAAACTTCCGTATGAAGGGAAAGGAAGTTTCGGTCCACGATCCAAACTCTGTCAATCAAACAAACCTCATATTTACAGACACACAATCATCACTAAAAACCACATACTATGGAAACACATATAATACTATAAATACTATTTATATTATAAATGCACATACTATAAATGCACATACTGATGAGTAACCACAACTCACAGCCTCACATAATATGTGAAAAATAACAATAACAAAATAATAAACAAAACCCTCCCGCTCCTCCCCAAAAACAGTCGGTGGTACGACAATACATTATGTAACCAGATTAAAATATGTTTACAACACAAAAAGAAAACTGCTTCAGTCAACAGCTTCAGTCTTCTTTAATATAAGCGGACAGAGTATAATATGAGGTTCATTAAAATGTCTCACTCATTGCGTAATCAGTCACTAGTTTTGTTTTGCAGAATCAACATGTTAATGGCTGGTGGATTCTGTATGTTTTGCTCAATGCTGAAGGAAATACGAGGTCTAAAAAAACAAGCTGTGTGCACTATTAAACAATGAAATATTCCATGATTCACATGTGAGCTTTCACTGTGACTCAGTGAGTTACTTAACTGCAGGCTTGTGTTGTCTCAGCAGCAGGCTAGTTTTATGAGGGATCCAGTGGAAATTATTTCCAATAGGTTAATCTCACACCCACACACACACACATCACCATATTTCTTATGGGAAAAGTGATATCAATTTAAAGGAGATTTAAAACCATGCCATAAACTACAGCAACATGACCCAGAAAATACATCTGAAAAGTGCAATCGTATGTGCACAATTACAGGCACTTTAATGGAAAGAAACACTCACATGATTCAGTATAGGAGGAAGTCTGTCTCTCTCCCTGTCGTTTAGCGCACAGTTGTTTTCTCTCATGTTTAGATGCATTTCCTTCACAGAAAACACTTTCAGAGCACGTCACATGGTTTGTTTCTGTGGAAAAACTCTTTCCCGTCTGCGGACTCTCACTTGCGCTTCACTTTCAGCAAAAAAAGCAACATTGGGTCCAGAACAGACTGTTCTTTCCGTTAAGCAGGTGAGCTTTGGTGACCAGAAAGGGAGACGGATGCTCACCGGGGACCGGAGACGACCGGTGTAACCGGTGAAGTAAAGAAAGAGACGGAAAAGTCTTCGTCTGGTTATTCACTAACTTGGAGATGAAGTGTGCGGGCGTGCGCCATGTTGAGCAGACGGAGCGCAGTGCGTAGTTACGCGCTTGGAGACGCCCGCGGTCCGCGCGTCAGAAAGAGGAGGCGGGTGCGGGTCCGATGTGTCGCACACTTTAAATCAGCATCTGTCCTACAAATACTGCCATTCCTGCCCAAACCTGCGTTTGCATTTACGATAACAGTCACGGTTTGGGGTGAAAATGCTTTCTGATGCGTGCTGAGAGAACAAAAAATGGGAAAAAAATGGAAAAAAAAAGAAATGGACAAACGCTATAATGCGTGTAAGATGTATTAAAGCTCACCTTTAAGACCATTTAAGAGCTTTCGTTTTGTTTGCTTTTATATATATATATATATATATATATATATATATATATATATATATATATATATGGAGATCAAGCAAGTCACTGTGTTAATCTTTTCGTGGGCATTTAAACATGATCAAATGTTTGGGGGTGTGGCCACCATGATACCATTAATGTGTATGCTATACCAATGATATGATCAAGAATTATGATGGTTTTAAATAAGGTATAATAAAGTATGAATCTGAATGTATTAATACAGCTGCTATAATTGTGTTAAACGTAACTCTTTGCTTGTGTGTCTCTCAGGTGTTTGTGAAATGATGTATGGTGAACTGGGTTCACTTTCACAGTCATTTAAGATCTACTCCTATATTTTTCTAGTAATACATATTTACAGGACAATAATGTGGACAAATAAGCCACATGCACACAACTGAAGATATTACAGACATTGTTTTAAATATGAAAACTGAAAGTCAAGCCATGTCTGATCCGCACTGTATTGCTCTTTATACTGTTATTCAAACACTCAGCCAGCAGGGGGAGGAAGAGATCCGTCTTAAAAAGTGCGAACACAAGCTGTCCATCAGGTGTGTATGCAAGCAAAAAGAAACACATAGAAAGCACACATTCTGTGTGAGTCCTCAGAGTTAATGCCTTTAACATGTCAACACTGGTTTCTCTCAATAAAAAAGTCCATTTGAGTTTGAATCTTTGAATCTGGTACTTTCTATGAACAGCCTTTAATTCGATGTCTTCAGGTTACTGTATTTTGAAAGGTTCATCTTTGATGCTCCATGGAACAGACACTGAAACTGGATAGGAATGTGTTAATCAATAAGAGAGGTTTTACAACCTTATACATGAAAAAATTGTATTTACTATAGAGCCACTGTGGAAAGTTTTCAAATGTAGCTAAAATGTGTGTACAGATTGCACACAATTTACACAATTACAGAAATATTTGTATTGGGGGGGATGAAAACACAGTGTTTTAATACTGCTTTTAACTGTACTCCCTTGTTGCCCCCAGAAGTTCACATACTGTACCAAAGTTTTAAAAGCCCTGGATTAAACTACAGTCACAGTTATCATGACACAGTATCTGTGCATGCAAATGAAAACTGACAGGGAGGGTCATAACACCCGACCCTAATGATTGATTACACAACAGAGACGGTGGCGCTGCACAGTGTGTTTGACTCTGTATGTGAAGGTTGTTTTAACAGACCTGTCTCTAATTAAAACATTTCCCTTACTGTTTATTCAATACCAGTCAAACCCTGAGAAGAACCTCAGTTAAAAGTGTGACACAAATGTTTGGCGAGCCAGTGTAGACTTATAAATGCACACAGCTGAACAAACAAAGATACTAATTAGACCAAACTGAGATCCCAAACTGCCTGCAGGAGACATGGTGCAGAGTCGATCTTCAGGGGATGAAGTCTTGTTTTAATCACTGGTGCAGAAAATTCATTATTTCTTTAAGGAACAGAAAAATAAAAAATAAAGACACAAAGGTTACGGTAACTCTTCATTGGCCAGATGGCCAATGCATTTGGCACAGGTGGGAAAGACACCAGCAGCTAGACAGAAGAGAAGTGCTTTTGGAAAAACTGCTGGCCTGGCTGAAGTTAAGAGTGGGAATGCATGCTTGGTTATAAGAACACACAGCTCGATCGTCCTTCAAAATATGTTTATATGTGTGAGCAAGAGAGCGGTCTCATTTTAAAATGATCTTTTGGCAGCATTTTCTCCACACCAGAAGCAGTGGAAGCTGATTTACTTGAGAAGTCGCTGGATTTTAACAGGGAAGAAATTCCATCCTTGGCAGATGAACTATAGATGAAATCACAGAGAAAATATGAGACAGCATTGCCTCGCCCAGAGCTCCACACACCGCAGTGTAATGAGAGCATTTTCAGGAGGGATAGAGAACTTAAAGTGTGTATTTTTCCCATGCGTAATATAGAGGACAACTATAAGTAATGCAATGGAGAGCAGATTGCTTTTAAAAGTACATACAAAACGAGAAAATACTGTGGTGATATCACAACTTTGCTTAAAACATTGCTTTGATATCACTGTGATATGGACTACAACTGAACTATGAACTATAACTATGAAATCAAAAATTACAGACATAGAAATTAATATTTGAGTATTCATAAGTGCATTTTTCATTTAAACAAAAACACACAAACACAGTATCTGGCATATGCTATACAAGTATAATCTGTAAAGGAATCATCTATGGGACATTACACTGATAAACAGAATAGATTATGTCAAGCAGCATTTTGTGTATTACACATACAACATATATTTCCATTTGTAAAGATAAAATATCTTTTAAGGGTTTCATAAAACAAACGTGAATTATTGCAACACAGACATTCAAGGTCTATTTTAAACACATATTACTCATCTACCACATAACACATTTTATTCTCTAAACTAATTCACTTTTTACCAGCACAATTGCAAAATATATTTTTTAAAGGATCAAAATTGTTGCTTAAGATATTTCCAAACAGACTTTTATCAAATGCCTTGGAATTCTCTCAAAAGTCTTCGAAAACACAGTTTAAAAAGAGTTAAAAACGTTTTTGTTAAAAACATTCACAAGGACGAACGTCACTGAGTATTTTTTAAGATTAGGTAGTTTTGTTCCATGTACAAAAATTCAAGCGTTCTCTTCATCACATGCCCTCTGATTTGTGAGTATTATAGCTGTAAGGAACAGTTTTCTTGTGCTCAGACTGTTTTTGGTGCATTATGACCAGATTACTGTACTGTTCAGAATGTTTATATGTGGTCAACCAAATCCCTTATTTCTACTTTGCAAAATTAAACTTACAATTTGTGCTTTAACATTGAAGAGGTTTTTCTGTGTAATTGTAATTTCCTTGCAAAACCTCAGGTTTCCACCACCTGACTCAGGATTTATTTTGACATGACAGGCCAATGTGACTCACTAAATCTTTGATTTAAAGTCAAATGTTGAACATTACACCCATTTTACATTATATATCCAAAAAAAACAAGAATTACAAATTGAGATAAACCATAAAGCAAGATCCCATCACAAACCTCTCACTTAATGCTCTTTCACATATAATAGCTGAGATCACCTGCGAGTTTTATTTTTAAAGAGGCACAATTGGAGAAATGTCACCAAAACCCTTAAAAGAAAAAGGCATTTGTGTGAGCAAAAAGATCTGGCCTAAAATAAAACTTTTAAGTGGTATAAAAATAAAAACAAGCTCTTAATACCCTGGAGGACTGTGTGTTGTTGGTCTAAACCAGCACAGAACCTTCAACATCAGGAGACTAATGTTAAACCACTAAACTAATGTTAAACCACTAAACTTACCAACTTCATATTGTCGAAACCCACAGCTTTCTATTCTATTCCACAATTCCTATCATGACAAAGAGAAGTTATAAAGACAGGTGTGTCACTGAAAGAAACCTGACAAGCACATATTTGAGTAATGCATCCAGCCATAACAATATAACAGGGGACATGTTTTGCTTATTAAAAAAAAACATGCTCAACATCTGTTTGTAAGATGAAAGATGTATGTGCAAAGGCACTGCAATCTTTTAATATCATTTATATCATGTTACATTTTGAAACTGAGCTATACTCTTAAAACTTAAAGGTTCCTACAAGGTTTTTGTCAGGCAGTATGGTTCCATAAAGAACCTTTCTGTTGCACACAACGTTCTTTATAGTGGAAAAATGTTCTAAAGCCTATAAAAAGAGAAGAAAGAAATGGTTCTTTTATGAATTTTTCATTGAAACGTTATTTGGGGAGCCAAAACGATTCTTCTATGGCATTGCTGCTAAAAACCCTTTTTAGCACCTTTACTTTTAAGAGTGTATTAACATATGCAAACTGAAGGTCCTTAAACATGACTGCAGAGTCACTTTAAATAAACCACAAAATGGAAAAAGACCTGGAACATTGGCTGGCATCACTGTGGCATGAGACTCATCACAAGCTGCACTGAACTGACAAAACCTTCTGTGGCTGACAGTAAAGAGCTTGTAGGATCAAAGAAAAGGAACAGAAAAGTAAATCCTCCACACTGGACACATCTATTCAATTCGCTGTCTGTCGATGGGCTGAAATTAGTGCAGTATAATTCAACTTAGCCAAAGTCAATGCGCGGTCGATATTCAAGTACCATTGGGTAGATCTGGAGAAAGACACACAGAGAAGATTTATTTGTGCTAGAATTAAAAACCTACTGACTTATGTATTGACTGCAATTGTAAAACTGGTGATTATTTTAATGGATGTCATCTAATCTGATTGTGAGTGATAATATTAAAGTTGAACACAATTATTAAGACATCTTGTAATGAATGTGAGAACATCTTCACACAGTTACAGCAGCAACAGATGAGACACAAACACACTCACAAGTGCACTTAAACAGCACATTTGGCCCTATCAGAGAGCTGTTTTTAAAAGGGAAGAAGGTTTCTCTTCTGTACCAGAGTCACCACTTAACATCCAATGTAAAATCTAGCCAGTCGAGAGAGCCCAGCAGTGCAGTACTGTATACTGAAACATCTGTGAGCATACAGGATCAGCAGAGCCTATAGGAAACATCACAGAAATCTGGCATAACCCTGTACAGACCCAGAGGAACCTGCAGGAGGAGACTCTACCGGTATGAGAACATTCTGGAATGCCGTAATGAGGCAGCTGTCCTCCCCTTTACCATTACAGTAATACATGAGCTGACCTTTAACCTTATTGCTTCAAAAGGCATGACAGCCACAGAATAACTCTGAACTTCCCCACTCACATGAGCTGGTGACGGTGGAACTGACCTGTTTAAGAATAAATCACAAATGTGTGTTTTATGGCTGTCTTACTCTACTTCATTGATTAAACTCCTGCTTTAATACCATAAAGAGCAAAGCCAAAAAACTTACCATCAAGTATGCTGTAATTATAATTAACAGATCGAGAGTTAATTTAGATGTTTTCACTGTCTCTTTTCAATGTGTTCACTGTATCTTTTCTCCATGAAGTGATAGTGAATGGTGACTGAGAATCAGTCAGTCAGTTCCTAACATTCTGCTTTCTGTGCTCCATGAAAGAGAAAGTCGTACTGATCTGGAGAAACTGCGGTTAAGTAAATGTCATCTGATGATTTTCTATGAATTTTTATTTGATTTTCTGTCACTTTAAGACGCTCAAGGGAATGCTATTATATTCACAGTACAGCCCAGCTTCTTATATGTCTGTAGCGTTACAGACCTCTCGGTTAATCAGTGTCTGTGGTCCTGCGATGCTGCTCATTTCAGGGGAAAGAACGAGAGGTTTAGATGACACACATGAGTGAAGGAGATACTGCTCTAATCATGGCTTACATTTTCTCCCCGAAGTCTCCAGCGGGTCATGTAGATGAACTCCATGGTGTGGTCTTTACCCATGATCTCACCGTTGCATAGTACATCTAGCTGCAGAAACAGACAACGGCCGTTAGATCAACTTCAATGTACATCAGACCAAAACCACCCAGCAAATCTCATACAATCAATCCGGAAAGAGAGGCTGGGTCAACAGTTTAACATCTGATGTGACACACATCATTATGATCACTGTAATACATGAAAGATATTCAAGCGTTACCTCATCAGAACTTGAAAGCTTTAATTTTAGACTCAGAAACTTCTTGATTGTTCCAACAGTCACTCTTCTTGAGCAGCGAATAAATTTTTTCATTAAGCCCTGAAAACACAGAAGACGACATGTGAAAACAGTGACTGTTCAAGCCAGCTGTCAACATATAAAAACGCTTTTGATAACAGACGAGGCATTTAATATTGAGAAGCATTTAAAACAACACAGTGCCACTTTTTGTGGCAGAATTTCAAGGATAATTAAGCTAATTGCTTTTCATTTGAACCTGAAAAAGAAAGAAAGAAAAAAACTCAGTCTTTCCTTCAAAAGTCAATCTTCAAATGTCAAAGACAAGGACTTTGTGGGAAAAATCTGATCCCAGCTCTGGTTAGGAAAAACAGAGGGCAAAACCAACACAGAGTAAAGGAAAAAGAAGCAGAAAACAGAAAGTGATACCCATACAGATGGAGAAGAGCGGAAGAGATGTTTAATTTAAGATGACCAACCTTAATGTTTTCTCCCATCTGGCCACTGTTACGCAAGCAGTCGAGACAGATGGCTATCTGAGGATCACTCCTGTGGTAGTCTCCATCACCTTTATTATCTTCCTCTTCATCTAGCTTGGCTTTCTTACATACAGGGCCGTCATCTGCAATAAGACAAAACAACAGGTGCAAAACTATTGTAATTTAAACATATTTGTTTTCTAATGAAACGATTTTACATTAAGCTGCTGGGTGTGTTTGGTGAGTTTTCATACTGATTCTTTATGTGTATTGATGTTTCCCTCTAAAATTTGCTAAAACACAAACTAAAGAGTAAAAGCGTGTAGCATATCATAATAATATGTGATGAAACAAATATAAGATTCACTTGAGAACAAGCTCAATAGACATCAGTTGAACTTCCTCAAAATTTGCATAAATTGCATTAAATCTAATAATGTGCTTTTCCTACAACACAGAGTCCAACAGCAAAACATTCCAGAGAATGCTGAATAGATATACTAATACAAAACCACATCTGCAGCTTTCCTTAGTCCTTCTTTTACATGAAACAGATGATATTCAAAAAGATGCTATTGGGAAAATTAGGAATGAGCTAATGATCTCATCTCTCATCAGGATCTGCTGACAGCTGCAAACACTTACAAGTTGCCTTGGAAACCATTATGAACGTTTTCATGTTGGTTAAGACATTGAGCACAAGAGCTGTAGTTTGGAGGTTTGTGGTACATCATGACTTTATACTCTATACAACAGAAGATATCATTTAACTAAAAGAAACAGTAGATACAGTAGCTTTCCTCTCAGTTTTATTCAATATCTACTGGACAAAATATGTGACGTGATTGTCATCAATCAATGATGAAATCTAACAGAACACACAGACAGAATGTCCCAGTGTATCTTTTCTATTAATATTCGACACTTAAAATACACGTAAACATTGTATGTGTTAAAATGATTTTGGTGTTTACCATCAATATTTTCTTTTGACTTGTTTCTTCTCCAGAATTCAGTCTCTTGCTGTTTTTCATCTGGATAGAAGACAAAAAGACAAAAAACACTTTTCTTTGAGATCTGGTGTATGTGACCAGCATTATTTCAATTGACTGAGTAAAATGCCATTTCAAAAACTGAAAATGGCGTGTTGTGTCATATCAGGTAAACACTTACTTTCTCTAAGACCAGGCACAAGTTTAAATATGATTTCTTCTAAAGTGTTGTCCAGCCTTTGGAGAAAAAAGACAAAGTAAGAAAAAAAAGAAAGAAATGGGACATGTGCAGAAATATGAGCCTCATGAACACGGGACATGTGAGCTACTGTCCTTTCAACAAGACGCACTGACACATACTGTGTGTTGTTGTTATCATGCTATCATCATTCTGTCTGGTGATGGGGTGGAGAGCCATCACAGGTGTGGAGAGGCAACACTGCACCCGGTCAGTCTCACAGCTGACACTCCAGAAAACAGTCCGGCTGTTGCCTGGCATGTTGCCCAACCAGGATCAAATTCACTGTCACTCCATGCTACCCAAAACCAAAAATCTCCCAGTATGATCTTAGATCTACAACTGGAGAAACACTGAGATGCATTCTGGCCCAACATCCCTGGTTTACTTCACTATCACTATCAAGAGTGGACTTATCAAATGGTTTGTTTAAACTTTATCTGTGTTTGTAATGTGGTTTGCTCTACAGTGCTGCACTGAATCTGATCCCAGGCCAGTGGGGGAGGAGGCAGATATGCTAAGGAGGTTTTATAGTGAGCTATAATGAATAAGTGTGCTGTACCTCAACATCTCCAGGGGATTTGTTTCATGAACCTGTATGCCACATTTTGGGCACTCGTTGCTGTCTTCAAAATGCTGGACGATACAGCTTTTACAAACTGAGAAGAACAGAGATTAAGAGAGAGGGAGAGATTATTTTTTAACTTGTCAATTATACACTGTTCACTTTAAAGAAAGATAAGAGAATTATTTATAAACCATTAAATGGAAAAACAGTGCTATATGTTTACAGAACATTTGAAAGTAGTCGAGATAAGAGATAAGCTGTAAATACATAATGATCTGACATATTGACTGTTGGGTATCTGAAAAGCTGATAAGATGGTATTCATCCTTCCACATTTTAAACTCACAAAATCTTGGATCTTCTCCTACAGTTATTAAATTTCCCTAAACATCTGACTTAAACCAGATCTGCACAATGGCACACATACCTATATGTGCATAAATATATATGCATATATCTCAAAGCTAATCTGCTACAGCCACTGCCCACACACACGAGACACTGACGTAACACAAGAAACACTCATGTCATCGCTGTGTGAAACAGTCAGTCAGACAGGTCTCAGAACAGACGCTCAGTGCATTCTGAATGGATTCAAGACCTTATCTAAAAGATTTAACCTACAAATGAGCTGGGGGTGTAACATTCTCTTCATCACCATTAACTTCATTATTGAGTCAGGCCTGCAGACACTCACAGGTGTGTAAGCACTCTGTCACGCTGGTGGGCTTGATCAGGTACCCCTTACAGATGTAACAGGTGATGAAATGGTTGAACTCCTTCACCAGGTGCTTCCTCTGTGACGTCATTGTCACAGGTTACAGACGAATAGCAGATGACGTAATGATGAATGCAGATTCAAGAACACCGTCGTGACGTACTGCTCCATCATCAGACGGACCTGGCAATGTGAATTCAATAATGATCATTTTAACACGGGTATTCCGTCATTGTCTGTGTGTGACTTGTGTTTGTTTGTTTGTTTGTTTGTTTGTTTGTTTCGCATTTGTTTGTGAACAGGTGCATCGTCACGTCTGAGTTAAGCCCCGCCCCCATCTTCAAAATCGAAAGTGCGCGTCCGACTCGTTCAATAAATGGCAAATGATATAACTTATATTATAACTTATTTAAAGTAAAATATAAAGTACAGTACTTTGATAAGTTGACATTACAACACAACAGGGTCTGGGGCTATTTTGTCATACTTCAGAGAGGTTGAGAAATGTTAACTAAATACAGCTCTCGTCTAAACCTGGTCTAAACCTGGTCTGGTATTAATAAATCGTCTTAAATGTCTTATAAACAGGTTCAGATGGAGATGTTAAGGTGAAACGGGTTCAGATGTGCGTTTCCAAATAGTTAACCACTAGCGAGTGGTCGAAAACATCGTGTCACTTTGCGTAAAGGGCCGGCGGGTGTTTCATCCCTCGCCAGTGCGCACTAAATAACCAGCACTACCCTGACACCTAGTACCCTACAGAGTCACGGACATGCAGACGAGCTGGATATACGACACACGACTGCGTTTCCATCCCACCCGAAACTTCACGACGCGGGGGGAGCTTGAAGCGACCCGCGGTGCGTCGCGGCTTCCGGGCGGCACCGACCGTCTCTTACCTTCGACATGTCGCGGGTCCGGGCTGACCGTGCGCGCTGGTGTCGGGCTGGTGAACACGGAACTGCTTCATCTGATGATATAGGAAAGAGGGCGGAGGACTTCCCAGTTCTTGTTTACGCGTTGCTGCTTTATTCATTTCACGACAGACAGTCTCGGATTGGACACAAACGAGGGCGCAACCTCCAGTAACCAACTAGTCCAGTACTAGTGAGCAGAGCCAGTTTATCAATGACAGGAGGATCCATTCATCAATACTGTCCCCATTTCTAAACATCAGATAGCTGCTGTTAACCCCTGACTTACTACTTCATGTCACAGAGCTTTGGACTGAGTTTTCTAAATGATCTTGAATGTACACTGGTAAGGGTGCACAGACAAAGACTTTTTTAAGGAATTACAATGAAGGAAATACACACAAGGCAGTTTTATGTGGACGAGATTGAGTTCTGTTGGGAATTCCAGCAGCTTCCCTCTTTGGGAACACATTCCACACGATCCAGTGTTCCTGCTGTGTGCTCCGGTCCTCCCATCAGCCACAAACACTGTCACAACCAGACAGCAAAACATATCTACACAAACAAATGTGAAAAGCTAATGCCAAGTCTTAAGCATGCCATGTAGTTTTTAAAAGACTGCTTTAATCTTACAATATTAGACACATCTTTGATGGGGCAGTAGAGTATAACTATAAACCAGCTTGGGAAACAGTGTGTGTCTGTTCAGGAAGACTGAAACCTAATGCTGATAATGAACTGATTTAATGCATGAATCACACTCACACTTGGTCCCTCTCACTCTTAAATGCCTAAATGACTGTGTTTCTGTTTTTGGATCTCCCAAAATGTCTCATCTTCACACATAAACAGTTTACACTCATGTCCCAAAAAGTATTTAGATATCTAAGCAAAGTACTGATGTCATTACATAAGACTAATGACATGCTTCTGGTTGTCAAGTGATACATGAACGACACCTGTGAGGACTGAACAATTGAGAATAACAGTTCATACATCCACTAAAAAATGACCAGTTGGTTAAACATAATTACTAAAATAATAAATTAAATATAAATGCTAATAGATTTGATATTTTATCTAATGTAATGACATTCATATATTTTAAGTAGTAGCCATATTGTTTTTGATCAGTTCCTCTTTGAAACCTTTACCCAAAATCTCTGTTTATAATTTTTCCTCATAAACACCCACATGCAACAGGATAAACACAAATAACCGTTCAGTTGCACAAGATTTAATGGTGGACATCAGTGACACTTCATGTGATGAAAGTTCTGATGAAATTTTGCCTTGAACATCTTTGACATACTACATAAATGTGTCAGCACTGGGTTCCTGTTTCCTCCTCTGTATTATTATTGTTAATAATAATTAGTTGTTATCCAGCATAAACATTCAAACCAAGATCAATTTACTTGGGACAAAACCACGCAAGATAAGAAGACAGCATGTTGACAGCAAGAACATATATCTTAAATTCATTTTCTCACCTCATTAGCAGTGTGACAGTCTCCAGGTCAGGGTCATGAAGAAGGTTCAAGATTTACAAATTTGTCTTGTAATGCTACAGGTAATTAGTGATCTTCACTAAAACCGTTTACAAGCATTTTTATAACACAAGACAGTTGAAGGTTCACTTCATGTATTAGATATACTGACCTGCACTCTAAATACATTTTAAAAAACATACCATAGATACTGTAGATATTGAGAAGTCATACTTTACCTGACTGAACTGATTCCTCTCTTACTTTATTGAACCTGATTTAAGAGTGTTTAAGTGATTATTAATATTAAACAGTTTAAAATCCATTTCATGGCAACAAAGGTGTTTAATTTCCAGACACTATGTAATGATACAATGATTAAAGTTGTTTTGAGGCATAAAATGAAGATGGAGAATACAAATTCAAATATAGTAATAGTATTTATAATTTTGTAATATATAATATAATATTAGTATAATATTATAAAATATTATAACAAATATTATATGTTGTATAATATTTTGTTTGGCTAGGCGAAGATTACATTGGATTTAAGATACAATTATTTAAATACAAGCAGGTTAAAATGAGCCAAGATAATACAAACAAGCAAGTCAGTCATCTTTGGAAGGTTGATTAAAAAGGCTACAATGCAACATATGGGATGTGCAATGACCCAGTGGAGCTCTGCAGTCAGGGGCAATATTTTGTCCTCTTTAGCATTGATGCTGCAAACATTTCATGCTATACACTCTGCCTCTGTACAGCTTTTAAAACTGACACTTAATTAGACATGGTACAATGTACATATTGGCACCACTATTCTGTTTTAATAAAGAAAATCTTTTTGGATGTGTGTCAAACTCTAGCAGTAAACTGGCAGCTGTCATGCAAGACGACCACCCATGTGACTCCTTCCTCAGTAAATGATTTATGGCCAGCTCAGTTCAAAATAGTCACAGGCAGTAACAACTTCACCCGTCTCATAACAGAAGCAATGCAAGAGATGAAACCCAAGAAGAAAACAAACAAAGATACCAAATAATATATACCAAAGAGTCAAAGCTGATTATGATTCAGTATGTCATCATTTAACCTGTAAACTTTGTGTATGACATGGAGCAGTGGGCCCTGGGGCCGCTACAGCTTCAAGGTACATGGAGGTCTATGGCAGGCACCTTTGAGTCTTTCATGTTCCGCTCAGGTTTCAGCTTCATTTGTCCCGAAGCCTAAAGCATTTTACTACTGAAAATGGTTATTTTTTTAACTCTCAGCCCCTCCAAACCGCACCTGACATCAGAACACACACTTGCTCACAAGTGGGAGGGCTTGAACATCAGGACTGGAAAATGTCCAATCTTTCAACCATCACCACAGCATATATGAGTGATGTTTGACTCTGATGTGTTAGATTTAACACAGCGAATATTTGAGACAACTGCATAAACACACACATTACAGTGAGCTCAAGTCATGGGAGTCTCAGATGAGCTGGTTTAATGCACTTAGTGTTTGTTTTAATAAGGCATAAAACATATGGTGCATACTTTAAACCACAGTATATGAATTTATTTTCATCATGTATTTTAATGGTTTTGCAGACTGAAAACTACAGTAACGACCTACAGGACACAGAAGACAGTCAGAGGAAAAATACAAGGACACCAGTCTACAAAACCAGCCTGAACATCAGATAGTGGTAAAAATTTCTGCACTGGTATGATCACATCTGATCATCTCACAGAATGATTTTGTGGATGAGGATGACTTCCTGAGGGCAGCACTGGAAAATAAACTACCAGTGATCGAGAGTTACCTCGCCAGGAGTGCAGATCTAAACGCACACGATAATGTGAGTTTTCACCCAAAACACTGAACCAATTCTAGATTCTAACTGGGAGCAATAAGGGCTTTCGAATAGTGCAACAAACACAATACACAGAGTTTGTGTTACCCCAGCAAATTTGTTGGGATTTGTTGGATCAGTGTTGTAAAGAACCCTGCTGGTGTTTGTTGGGGCAACAGCAAAGAATGTTGTAGTTTGTTGAAACAGTGTGAACCAGCCCAAAACATTGTTGATGATAGATTTTACATGGGAATTTTAATCTTTTAGCCTCAGGGAGACATGTCTTTACTCTCATATGCTAAAATATATGATCTGTAAAGCAGCTTTGCAACGATGCAAAATATTGAAAAACTCTCTAGAAATAGACAAGTGAAGTTCAAGTGACTGAAGTTCACTGGGCTTGTCATAGTGGAAGCTTGTCTGTGCTTGAGGCATTGCTTAACCACGGGACAAAAGTGGATTCAAGAGACAAGTTAAAAGAGATTATGGCACAGAAAGCCTGTTTAACTGTAGGGGAGGCAATTTCAGAGAGGCTAGCAATAGCAAGCTTGAAAGCATAAGGATATATACATATATAAATATATCTAGACCACTTATTGATTGCTATCATGATATGAAGAGACTTTCAACCAGCACTACAAAACATGTTTCTGGAAAAATCCCATATCCTGCCTTTAACTTCTAAATGACTGTTTTTAATACTGTAGCTGAAAATATGTTGACACTGACATAAAATGTAGGGGCTCAGCTCTGCAGCACCCCCTTCAAGTGGTTGTGAGAACAGGAAACTACGAGTGTGCTGAACAACTCACTGTTGTGCAGATGTCAATGCAACAGACACCGTAATGTGTCCTTCTTGACTTTGACCCATTAAACAGTTAGTTAACACTTTAATGATTATTTTACTTGTTTTCTGGATCAGGAGGGTGCATTGCATGACACGGTCAGGCTGAATCGCTTTAAACTCTTACAGCTTCTTCTGTTGCATGGAGCCGATCGGCACCACAATAATTAAGTATTCTGAAATGCTCTCATTATTTAACGAAGTTGCATATGTGGAGGTTTATTTAAGCCATTCAAGCTTCTAGAGTGTCTACACTGTTTAAAGCTCCATCTGCTGGTACTTCTGTAAACATATCCTTGTTGCTCTGAAAAACTGAATGAGAAAACGTTCAGGTTACATTCGCTAACATTAGCTCATGCATTAATGCATGTATTCATCTTTGTTAATGTTTATCAATGCAAATACAATGGCTCACTGACTGATCATGTTAGTTCTGTGTGCATCAACTAATGTTAACTAATACAACTTTTGATTTACTAACATTATCAGTAAATGTTGAAATGAACATTAAGAATAATAACGTTAACAAATCAAGTCTTGTTGTAAAATGTTACCTTAGTATTTAGCATGTTAGATTCTACAACATTTTAATAGTATGAGGGCCAAATTGTTTGGTCACTTTATTGTTAATTTGTCTCTTTGACCCTCTTTGACAACTTTAAGGATGGAAAAAAATAGAAATCTGTATAAAACATCTTACGATTAGAACAGCCTTAAGGCATATATACAAATATACATACACACATAAAGACCTGCATTTCTGATTATCTGATATCTTTGAAGAGTGCATTACAGCATTCTGTGTGACATCACACCTTTATAAAAGATTTGATGTGTGTTGGAATATGACGCATGGTACAGTCACTTTTTATTAAATCATAGATGACGCAGAGAAGCCTAAAGGAACGTAAAAAAAACAGAAAGCATGTGGAAATGCAGTTCTTATTGCTGATATGAGATTTAACTATAAACTAAGTTCATGCATGATTTTTTTATATTTATGCATGCATTCTAAATGGCTAAATTTATCAAAGAATGTACTTGGGGATGCATGTGTAATTTTGTACTTCGTTTAATTCATCTGTACATTTTGCTTGCAATCCTTTCAAAGGCCTGCTAAATAAATTTTATTTTACCATATCTGGATCATCTTTTAAATGAAAGTGGATTGCAATGGAATTGAGAGGACACCTTCAATAAAAAAAAAAAACACATTAAATACATATGCTTAAAAACTCCTACTAGTAATCTGGCTATACTGTTTCTGTTTTGGCCTTTTTAGATGCCGGTGTCTCCTCGGTTTGTTCCTCAGAAGTTTGTGGTTTCTTCTTGGTGTAAACAACACCAGATGCAGTGGCTCTTGTCTCTGTTTTAACAGAACAGTGAAAAGCATCTGTGAACATTCATGGATCATTAAACCTGTTCACATCTAATACCTCCCCCAAAAAATGCAGGATATAACACCTCTCATGCCCACCACTGAGAATGCACATACAGCAAACCATCAAGCTATCTAACCGCAAACACCACCACATCAGTGCGTCCCCTGCGAGTTATTTACCTGCATGTAACAAGACAGATCTGCAGTTAGTCGAAACTGCAGCTTTAGCGTCTCCCTCAGACAGGCCAAACAGAAGCCCCCTAAAATCTTAATTAAGGAGCAGAGCAACACAGTGCTGAACAGTACAATACAATAACCAGACTTCAAAACAACTGAATTGTAAAAGGATACAGATTGGCGATGTCATATGGTCCTCTCATCTCAAGAGACTAAAGAAAAGAAGATTAGCTGAAAACATGTCATACTGACCACATCTGGCTGGATCTTGTGGAAATCACACTAATGTGATTTCACACTAATGAAGCTTCAGTAGAAGTGCATGCAATAAAATCAACAAGTAATGATTTGACATCATTTACAGCCAAATGAATGAAACAGTTCATGAATTTATAGCTGTCATGGAGTTTCATTGCAGTAGTTTAATTTCCACATATTATTGCAATTCAAATCCTAGTTGTTTTTTAAAGAAAGCTTGTTCAATGACAACAGGCAGGACAATTATATATCTAAAGAGCAGCAAAACAAACATTACCACTGAGCCTTCAAAAGTGTCCTGTGTGTAGTATCATAGCAATAAAACGCAAGATTTATTCAAGCCTGTACTGCAATATGATATTAACAACAAATCAGGGCTTTTTACCTTCTCTGCTCCACTGGATACAATGATATTCTGTGGTAAAGAAAATGCAACTGTTTATAATACATCAGATTTCAATGACATTCCTCTGTTAACAGCGATGACTTACTTTTCCTTTGCAGACCTCCATAAGGTTGATGGCATTGGCGATGGTGTATCTCCTCATGGAGGAGTCTCTGATGGCCGCCGCATAACTTATGTCGAAGTACACTCCCCTGTCGACAGCCTGCCGTGACCAACAACAAATAATCACAGCAATGATGAGATCCATGAACTGCTGTAACTAAAACCCTTTATAAAGAGACCGTATCTGCCTCAGGTTCACAATGCTGTAACTGCGTCACTGCTTTAAAACAAACGTCATGCATCGTGCCACCATCACGCCAGGGTTTAAAGTAACTCACCCCATTAACTGGAGCCCTTTTAAAAAAAAAGGGCTGTTTTTCAGCCACTGCGATGCAGATGATGTCCACATCAAAAGTCATGCAGGCTGCCTGGTTCAGAGGAGGGACAGAAAACAGATTTACAATACATTCATATCGCACCTGTTATTTGGCATAGAAATAGACTGAACAGAATTAACTTATTGGCAAGTATTAAATGAACCGATTCAAAAATCCAGTTATACTTACATGAAACAGTTTTTCTGTCTTAGGATACACAGCCACAATGTCAAAGAGTTTGTACTCATTTGTTGGTCTCTGAGAAAACAAACATCATCATTTCAGAGTATAAATAACACTGCAGCACGTTTTTATAGTTTTATTTTTATTGTAAACTTACGAAATGTGATGACTCTGACGCCACGATCGTCAAGCGATTTAATACTCTGATGGGTGCAGATTTGCCCTATAAAAACAGGCAGAATTATTTCCAGCAAAATATTCCAGCTGTGTAATTATAATCTGGAAGTAATTTACCTGCACTATAGGTAACTTCTCAAATAAGTCTGATATGCTCTGTGGTTTAGGGATTTCCTGTAACAGGTGAAAATAACACTATTATCAATCAGTTCCTCTCAGTTTACAGGACAGTGTAAATTAAAATATAAAACATACCTGTTTCTTCTTTTGTGGTTCAACTACATAGTTTATTGCCAATGTTGAGTATCCAACTACAATACAAATGATGCATTAGGGTATTAGCTTTAGGGTTTATGTGAAGATACAGCAGACTCAGGCATTATCGTAATGAAGTTTACTTGTTCTAGTTAAAGCCTTCACAAACAAGAATAAGTTATTAATTAACGCGAAGAATAATTAATCAGAAACGTACTGACGTCACACAAAATAAATGCATAGAACTGCTAGTGCATCTACTTACGGTGAGCAGCTGTTTCTATTAAGCTTCTGAGTTTGTTTTTATCATGACTGCTGGTGACGTTTAAGTCCATAAACACCGACATCTTTCAACCCACAAATTCACAAAATTCACAAAATTCACAAAATTCACAAAATTCACAAAATTCAGAGAACCACACGCGCTCACAACCTCCTGCTACAGCGTGACCGGAGCGTAGACCACGTGAGCTCCCGGAGCTTTGTGGGTAATGTAGTTCACACGTTCTCTTTACTGCGCCACTTCCGTTTCCTGCCAGGCGAATCGGAACTACGATACGTTTCACTTCCCGTTAGGGGGCGTGGTCACGCGTCTAGCGCATGCCCTGATTGGTCCGATTTAAACAGAAAGCCGCGACCCACGGGAGGCTCGTAATGGCGGCGTAAAGACAAATCCAGTCAATAAAGACGAAAATATCAACAAAAGCGATTAAAATACGCAGCGGCGACCATTTGACGTGTAATTCTCAATGCGATTGTAAAACCTCTCTTTGTTTAAGAGGATAACGTGCGCAGGTATGGGTTCATGTGAATATGGTTTGTGTTTCGTGAGTAGCATCTTAAAGCAAACACGATTATATTATAATAACGTTATTAAATGTCATCAGGCGATGCGATTAATAGTTGAACATTTCCATATTTGCCTCAGAACAATGGAGTCGTGTCCGAATTACAAACCGGAGCGGGTGGGCTCTGTAACGGTCGAGGACCTCAGAAAGGACCTGTTCGCCGAGTTCTCCAAATTATCAAGGGTGTGCTTGTTTACTGCGTGCATTATTACATTTATTATTACATTTATTATTACATTTATTATTACATTTCAGTGCTGATGAAGTTCAATCGTGTTTCTGTAATAAGGAGTCGGGCTCGCTGGAGAAGCAGCGCTTGCAGGTCTGTCTGCGTGTGCGTCCGTTCAGCGCGGCGGAGAGGGCGGACGGGGAGTCGCAGGTGGGCTCGGAGTACCGATATATTTCATAAAACACCATTTATTGTGCACTTATTACACGTTATTGTGCACTTATTACACGTTATTGTGCACTTATTACACGTTATTGTGCACTTATTACACGTTATTGTGCACTTATTACACGTTATTGTGCACTTATTATACGTTATTATGCACTTATTACACGTTATTGCGCACTTACTGCACGTTATTGTGCACTTATTACACGTTATTGCGCGCTTATTACACGTTATTATTAAAGCACTGACTGGCATAACGTTGGTTTGACGTTGGACGTGTTGGCAAATGTAGGGAGCGTCTCTAAAGTTACATACGACGTTGTGATGCGCGTTTCTATATTGAATAGCACCTGATGAAGATGCCTACAGTCACCAAATCAGCTGCAGATATGGTTGTAGTATGGTTGTAGTATGGTTTGAGACCTTTTGTACACACTTTATAAGCTCCTTACGACTCAGCCTCTGCTGCATACCCAGCTAAGGAACCCAGACAAAGTTTTTAGAAAACAAACCTTCTTTAAACGTTCTCTCAACATTATCAAACATATTGCTGCAGAAACATTAGTAGTTTTTTTTAGTGTTTTAATAACCGAGCAATAACGTTAATACAACATCTAAAAACTGGACATTTGAATGTTCCTAGAACGTTTTTGTTATCTAATGGAACGTTAGGGAATTGTTCTTACAACCTAGAATTGTTAGCTGGGTAGTATTAAATGATGCCTGATATTGCTATCAAGGTAGGGAGCTCCCTAGATTTTAAGACGGAGCCCTTGCTTTATTCTCAGTAATTTGTATATGTATACACAGGAGTGCATTTCACTTGAGCCTCCAGATACTGTGATTCTAAAAGCACCGAGAGCGTCTCTGACAGCCAGACAGAGTGAGAGACTCGGACCTCAGCTCGCACAGCGATTTCAGTTCTCACAGGTATGAGGACATTAACAGTGACTATGAACAAGCCGTCATAATGTGTTCCTGCTGTAACATGACAGAAAAATCTTCTTAGGTATATGGCCCGGAAACGACGCAAAGACAGATGTTTGATGGGACAACAAGGAGCCTCGTGAAAGAGGTTTTGGAGGGAGGGAATGCCTTGATCTTCACTTATGGAGTTACTAATGCTGGCAAGACATTTACATTTCTTGGTAAGGATTTAGTATTAGTTGTTGTGTTGATTTCCAGCAGAGTTTGTATTTGAATCTTGGCAAGAACAGTAAAACTGAACAGTTGGTCTTATGTCTATTACAATTATACATTTATTTTATATACACTACCTGTTAAAAGTTCAATATCTGATGGAATAATTTTGACCAGTAATGTACTGTGTTGCACTTCTAAACATTTCCACTGTCCAGTACACTGTACATATGTATTTATATATGTCTTGTGTCTGATGTTGCTACTGTTATGTTACAGGCCCTGAATCAGACAGTGGAATTCTGCCGAGGTCTCTCAGTGTGATTTTTAACAGCATAGAAGGCAGAATTTATTCTCAAAATAACATCAAGCCTCATCGATGTGTTGACTTCACAAGACTCACGAAAGAGCAGCAGGATGAGGAAGCTACAAATAAGAGAAACCTCCTTCGCAGATTTAAAGATGTATGTTGTTGATTATCATTTATTTTGTTATGTGTTTGTTTTCCAGCATAGATTTCACGCATCACGTCTGTTTTCTTTCTGTTTACCAGAGCGACTCGCAGAAAACCCTGTCAAGTATCTCCAGTTCATCACTTGAAAGTAAGAATTAACAAATGTCTTTTTTGACATTATAAATAGTGACATACACCATCAGCCAGTGGGAGCTTCCATACATTTGTGTTGTGGTTTCAGGCTCCACCTCCAGTGATGGGGACTTTGACAGTGTGTGTCTGGATGAGGCCTCTCATGTTAGATTCTCAGTCTGGGTTTCCTTCTGTGAAATCTACAATGAAAACATTCATGACCTGCTTGATGTGATTCCAAACGGCTCTCACAAGAGGAGTGTTTTGCGGCTAGCGCAGGATGTCAAAGGAAATGCTTTTGTCAAAGGTAAATGCATTATTATCTGGGTACCGATGTACCAAATCATAATTTGAATAATGAATCATTTACAGTTGCTTAATGTTTCGTTATTTTTAGGTTACTACCTAAATTTAGTATTATTATAATAGGTGTGCTAATTGTACTTATAGTTTCTTTATTTGCTAATTATTATCTTTATGGTTAATGTATGGTTATATCTGTCTGAATGGGTGTTTTTTCCAGATCTGAAATGGGTTCAAGTGAATAGTGCGGATGAGGCATTCAAAGTTGTGAAAATTGGAAGGAAAAATCAAAGTTTCTCATCCACTAAGCTCAACAACATCTCAAGCAGAAGGTATCTCATTTTAGGTCACTTTAATGTACAAATTCACCTCAGTCATTTTCATACCTTTCAAAATGATCTAAAATATAATGTGGATTTTTCCGTAGTCACAGTATATTTTCCATTCGAATCCTGCGGATTGAAGATGTGGGACTTTCTCGAGTTCAGACAATAAGCGAGTATGTGACTTCATTTCCTTACAGTCTTAATTTTCCACTTTTTTTTTTTAAAGTTTAACGCATTTTCATTTCACTTAAATAAGGACCCCCTATTGCAGACTGATTTATGTGTTCATATATTTGATTTTTAAAGATTGTCATTATGTGACTTGGCTGGATCTGAGCGCTGTGCAAAGACTCAGAACAGAGGAGAACGTTTAAAAGAAGCTGGAAACATCAACACCTCCTTGTTAACTTTAGGGAAATGCATCAACGCTCTGCGGCTCAATCAATCCCAATCCAAGTAAGCCTGAAACGTGCACTTTGAAACTGCTGAAGCTATTCATTTGTCTAAAGGGTTGCAAATAATTTTGTAACTAATTTTTTTTTTAAATACTACATAACATTCCTCTACTGTATTAGACATCTGAAATATATGCTGAGAAACAGGAGTAGAACAGATCTGAATAAATCTTGCAGTGTTTTGGGGGAAGTTATTTACTGCAGCTATAAATGTGTTTAATTTCTATGCTATTGGCCATTTGAATTTTCAGTTTAAATTAAAGCTTCTGTTTAATTTCCCACAGGTTTCATCAGCACATCCCTTTCAGAGAGAGTAAGCTCACACACTATCTGCAGGGCTTTTTCTGTGGTCGTGGAAAAGTCTGCATGATCATCAACATAAACCAGTGCGCCTCGATGTACGACGAAACCCTTAATGTCCTCAAATTCTCCGCAGTGGCTCAGAAGGTCAGTTGGAACCTTTTGGATCTTCTTTTATAATTATAAGACAGACACCTTTAAAAATCAGATCCACTGAGGCTTTTTGTAATTCTTTGCCATTTATCTATATTTCACTTTTACTCTTGGCTCTTGTAGGTCATGGTCCTAAACCCAAAACCAGCTCCTAGCATTGTGGCTAAGAGATCTGCCAGGGATGTGTCCATGATAATCAATAATGCTGACCAGAAGGACTGGACCAGGAGAAGCTCACTGATGGGGTGGGAGATGAGCCTAGAAGATGTACAGGAGGATGAAGATGATGAAGAAATGGGTGAGGAAGAGGTGGAGAGTGATGATGAACGCATGGAAGAAGAAACTGTGCTTGAGGCTCCAGAAGATCAAGAGCTGAAGGAGGTATTCAGTAAAGGTTTATCATGAATGTTCCATTATTTTATCAGTTACTTTGAACTGCAAATGTTCTGCTGCAGCTTCAGGTGAAAATCGAAGGGCTTGAGGAGAAGCTGTCCAAAGAGGAGTCTGAAAAATTAACCATGGAAACTCGAATCCGTGAAGAAGTCACCGCAGAGTTCATGGAGCTGTTCTCCAACATGGAGAAAGATTACAAGTAAAGCCAACACTTTTACAGCTGCAAATGTCAGCAAGTTTTGCTTTTTATTAATGGCACACTCAATCATGTTGCTGCTGCTTAATTTTTTTAGTGAACGTCTCCAAAGAGAGAAGGAGATTGTTGAGGAAAGAGCAGACAGGAGGCTGGAGATACTCAAGAATCTGGTCAACAGAACTATCGGGGAAATAAGCTCTGACCACTCCCATGAGAGCGCAGCAAAGGTGAATGCAAACGGTTTCATCCAATAAGATTTAAAGAATGTCTGTGAATTTACAACACTTTGTTTTATAAGCAAACAACTGCTGAGGAACTGTGCACAGGCATTTTATTTCTGTAGTCTTGCACTTTACTGTGGTCCAGTGACTGCCCAGCTAACATTTTAGGTTGTAAGAACGTTTTCCTAACATTGCCAATATATAACAAAATGTTGTTTTGAAAGTTCTAGGGATATTAAAAATGTCCAGGATTTTTTTAGATGTATTAACATTTCTGCTTGGTTATTCAAACATTATTTAAACATTTTTAATTTAAATTTTAATTAAAACGTTTCACTAAATACCTAAGAATAACATTTTGAAATAGTTTAACAAATCATTCTACCTATGTTACTGCAAGAACTTTTAACTTTTGATAACACTAGAGAATGTTAAACAATGTTCTGAGAATGTTCCTGGTTAGTTGGGTGAGCTTTCTTCATCTTCCTTGGAAGCCATGATCTTCATCACAGTCACAGAAAAGGTTTTATGATTACAGATAAATCAAAATGGATTCACTTTATTGCTCTTTTTTAGGAAAGCTTTCTGCTATTCCTGCATGTAATTATGTTTACCTTTCTAACGGTAAATAATTTTCTCTGTGTACGTTATGTCCATCATTGATAAATTAAAGGTGGGGTTAGTAAAAAATGAAAAAACGAAAAAAAAAAAAAAAATTTTTTTTTTCTTTTTTAAATTTTTTTTTTTTTTTCCTTTTTTTTTTTATAAAAAAAAAAAAGGTGGGCAACACAATTTTTTTTTAAAAAAAAAAAGGGGGGGGGTTTTCCCCCCCTTTTTTTTTTTTTTTTTTTTTCATTACTTTGAGGGCAGAGCAATGAAGGTAGGGGTGTGTTTGTTTGGGTGTCGATTTCAAATATCAACAGCGTTTTTCAGAAATCACTTTCTGCACCTTCAAAGAAAGGGAATCATGTTGACAATCCTACCAGATCTGTTGCTACATACACTTTATGACAATAGCCAGTTTACACAGAACGATGAATAACAGAAAACATGGTGTTGGAAAATATCACCTCTTCATTCTAGGAGGCAGAGATTAAACTTTTGGACAGCATAATCGAGGCAATGCGAGATGATCTGGGCAAGATAAAGGGGGATGCTGAGGCAGTGCAGATGTGTCTGACAGACGTCCCCGACTCGCTCCACACAGTCGGTCATCTGAGATCACAGCTGGAGGAAACCACAGAGCAGCTTCACAAAAGCCAACAACTTCTCAGTCTTAAAACAAAGGGTGAGTTCAGTCATCTCAATGGGAATCTGAATGTCTTATGACACAGATCTGATTCTGTTTTCTCTGTTCAGAGTTGGAAGCAATGTGTGCTCAGACACTGGAATCAAACGACCAGCTGTCAGAGGCAAAGATGGTATTCTTCACTGAAGTTCTCCTTCCAGTCCTGATGTTTTCTAAAACTGATCATTCTTCCGATTGACTACATGGTTTCTTCTATGCATCAATGTTTGTTTTTGTCTCCTTTAGAGCTATGAAAACCAGCAAAAAAGATGTCAGGAACTCATGGCAATTTGTCAGGAGAAGGATGACATGATCTCCAAGTTACAGACTGCGTTGGACCAAAATGTCAAGGCAGCTACTAAAGATGTAAGCAACACTTACAAGTAACACTTAACCTGTTACTTTAACCAACTATTCCCAACGTCATTTATAGTCTTTTGTAAAATGTTTGCCTTAAACACGTTCTAGTACAATCTTTCTTAATAAATGCCAGCACGACATTGTAATTTTAATGTAATAATATTCATACCCTTTTAAGTGTATCTTCTGTGTCCAAGTAGTTTTAGTGGCCACTGTTTAAATACATATTTTGGTTTTTGACTGTAATGACATTTGTTTCCCCTGTATATAGAGGGCTTTAATTAACACCATCAAAGAGGAAATTCTTCATCTCAGAAACAACTGTAAGTGTATGATGAAAGAAGATGGTATTCAGAGAGAAGAAATACAATCTCAAGAACTGAAAATGAAAGATGACCAGCTGAACGAACTTAAGCTTGAGCGATGTTCACTGGAGAAAAAAGTGTGTGATCTCTCTGGCAGACTGGCAGAACAGACAAGTTTACACAAAACTGTTGTTTCCTCCCTGGTGATGGAGAGAGCAGAGCTCACTAAAGTCACAAACGAGAACAAGGATCTGGCCAATGAGCTGCATCTACTTCAGCAAGCAGCCAATGACATGAGCTCAAAGCTCAGAACTGCTCAAATGGAATTGAACAGTCAGACGAAGATGTCCAATGAGCTTTCTGAAGAACTTGATGCAGCCAAAGCTCTGATTAAGAAACATCAAGAAGAGTCTTGCAGTCAGTCTAAAACTATAGATTCCTTAATGATGGAAACAGACCGTTTACGTCTGGAAATTGGTGCCAACCAACTGTCACGTGAAAAAATGGAATCTCTCAGTCATGAATGTGAGAGGTTGAAGGAGTCATCTCAGGAGAAGAACAGACGGATCACTTACCTGGAGCAGGAGGTCAGCCAAACCCAAGGAAAAATGAGCCAGGTGGAGGAACTCTGCAGTCAGCTCAGAGTTGAGCTTGATGCCAAAGTGCAAGAACTTCTGAGCCATTATGAAATGGAGAAGCTCAACATGGCCCAAATAAGAAGCAACTCTGAGCTGCTGGAAAAGTTGACTGCTCTAAAACAACAAAAGGGAATGCTGGCAAAACAGGAGCAGGGCTCTGGAGATGACTGCTGGAAAATTCTGCTGGAACAACTCATGCAAATGCTCAGCACACTGAACCAGAATGAGGAGGTTCTACACACAGTTAGAGAGATTGTGGAGAATGAAGTTTCTAAGACCAGAGAGGAAGTAGAGCGGAGAACAAATAAGATGGAGAAGAATCTGGCTCACAAAGACACAGAACTTGAGAGTAAAGCCCAAGAGCTGTTGAAGTAGGTCCTTGTTTCTGATTCACACTGTCTGATAACACACTGTAGAATTATTTGTAAGATTCTTGTTTGACATACAACACTGGGCTTGTATGCCTCATTTTTAACAACTGACTGATTAGTTGTTCTAGTCGGCAAGATACTGTTTACTTGTTAACTACAACTTTATTTCATTGTATTTTTTTTTTTTTGCTTTTATTAGTAATATAATTTAATTTTTTTTTGTCATCACAGTTTACTTTAAAAACTGAATGTGACACAGTTACACCGGTTTGAGCAGTTTAAGAACAGAGGAATTCCTCTTTTTCACCATGTACAGAAAAAGCGCAACTAAAATCAACTAGTGCCAGAATTAATCAACTAGTTGGAGCAAACTCCAATATACACCAGTAACAATTAAAGTTATTCCAGTGTGGAACTTGCAGAAAACACACAGAAAATCAATATACTTATTTTCTTTTTGCAGGTCGAGAGAACTCGTGAATGATGGACTCAATAAAATCAAGAGCATGAGTTGCGATTTGCAGCAGCTGCAGGGGGAGCGATCGCATGCCAGAGATAAATTATGCATGGCCAACGTGCTGGTTGAACAGTTACAGAAACAGGTTTGTAAAATCATTCTTTTCTGTTGGTTTATTATTAGAACTATAATGGCGATTTATACCTGATTTATCTTAATGGCAGGGTAGGAGATTTTTTGAGAAGGAGATGCTACTTGTAAAAGTCTTATACTGGTTATATACTGACTGCTATCACGAAGTGCATTAAAGATATTTATATACATGTATATCTTCTGTGGGAGACCATAAAATGTCTGTCCAGTCATTGCATTTGGTCCATATGCAATGATAGGATGTCCTACTTGCCAGACAAACTGTGTATTTGCATACCTCTGCACACTATTGGAGACTTTCAAAGCTAGCTTGCTATTGCTAACCTTTCTAAAATTGCCTATCATGCTATTAAAGACTTTTTTAACCTCAGATCCTGAGCTTGAGTGAAGAAAACAGACTGTTTCAGCAGAATCTATGTAAAGCAGAGGAGATGAGGGATCAGGCTCTGCTCAGTTTGAGCTGTAAAGAGCAAAGAATGGATCAGCTGTCGACTGTGAGTGCCTTTTCCCCTCTGCTTTCTTAAGCGTGTGACATTATCAGATCTCAGATGGCCAGATTATACAGTTTATTTTCACTCTCAGGTGCGATCTAACCCCTCCGAGAAAGAAAATGTACAGCTCTGTAAAACAACCTGCCAAGGTAACCAACACGTCTTTTAATTTAATGCCTGTTTCTGCAGTACCGTTTTAAAATCATCTTGGATTCTGACTGTAGTGAGATTGATTTTGTTTGCAGGTCTTTTGGCAGAGCAGAAGCTGATTGGCATGACACATGTAAACGTCAGTGAAGATTGTGCAGAGATAAATCAAGAGGAATTACTGGAGGCCAGACTGAATGAGACTGAATCCATAACTGAAGGTGACCAAGTCTGTTCTTATAGTATTTTGCATTAATCTCTACTAGAAGAAGCAATGTGAGAAATTGATCGACTTCAGTTACTGTCCCAGATGCTGAACACCACAAACACTGTCATTGTTCTTCTCAGATCGCACAAACCTGCAGGAGACGGGTCTGAACGGAAGCACTGGTGAACCCCAGCAGCGAAGCATGCAGGTAAGAGAACAGACCTGTCATTCATAAAATTCTGTACATCACCTGCTTTTGCCTCTTCACATAATTATTTTGGGTGAAAGTAGGGTAGGCCATTTTAGAGAGTCTAGCAATAGCAAGCTGGCTTTAAAAGCATAAGATCCCATTCAGAGCGCATCATTTAGTGACTGCTATTAGGATGTGAAGAGACTTTCAACAAACATAAAAACGTTTCCCTGCCTTTAGTGTAATGATGGTTTTAGTTACGAATATAAGTGTGGCACTCATATCTGTATTGGTATAACAAACAGATTTAGATTTAGTTTAGCCTTGTTTTAACTGAGCAGTATAGCTGAGGAACCGTTTGGTGGTTCAGTGATCAACTAAGTTTGCAAACACTCTTTATTTTTTCTGTATGTTAGTAGCCACATTGTGGTTGAGATTATTGGTCTGACATGATTTTATAATGCAGATAATGTAATGATGAATGTGTTGAAATGTGGTAATATGAGCAGAGAACTGCTGAATGTAAAAATATTTGAAAATAAAATATGAAGCAGCAACACGAGGTCAGTATAGTGATAAACAATGATTAATGCACACAGCTGAAAAATGATTAAGTGCATGAAGAGACAAAAATAGTTCTGTGTGATAATCAGCTAGTTTTCTTGAGTTATGTCTGTATATACGTGATTATGCTAAACAGGTGGCAGTGCTGGACTCTTCTGTTCTCTCCACAAAGAGTCTAAGGGATGAGCGCTTCCCCAAACCTGAGCTGGAAATCAGTTTCACCCCACTTAAACCCAACCGAATGAATGTCAGGAGACCCGGAGAAGATGAATCTGTCACCATCAAACTCAGACGTACAGCCAGAAAAAGAAAGAGCCCGGAAATGGAGGTACACATCTAAACACTTTGACACACTGGTTCCCTGAAAACGAGTGAAAACAGTGAATATGTTAGGAAATAAAGCTTCTGTTTACACCTGGTATTAAGACCTGTTTGAGGTCTGATGTGAAGTGGTGAGCGCGCAACTCAGATGTAAATGGGGTCCAAAGCCTTTAGTGAACGCATCACTCGGGCCATATTCAGAAGTACCTAAAACAAACATCAGCATACTGCAATTATAGTGTAAATGCTAATCCATCCTAGTGTTTCCCAGACAAAAGTGAAGCACCACCCACTCACCTGTCAGTCAACCAATGCAGGAAAACTTTCTTTTTTTTAAAGAAACCATCATATTTAGAATAAATACTTTAAAATAAAATTCTTATATCCGATAGAAATAGCACAATGAATCTTTAACAAACTTTTTTTGCTCCTTATTAACAAACTGCACTGATGTATGGACTGCTGCATGTGTTAATGAACTCCAACTCAAGCACAATATTCACAACAGATACATTTAAGATTCACAGAACTATCAGGTGTAAACCACAATGTGTCTCATCTGACCACTTGTGATTTCTTTACCTCAGAAAGATCCTTATAACTGCACAGGGTCATAGTTGTATCTGTGTGTATCTGTCAAGTAGTTTTACAATAATTTCTTAATAGTTTATTGATTTACGATACAACACACAAGCATAGGAATTGTGTTTTTAAGAGTGTTCGTTATGGTTTTAGAACTCTGTGGAGTCAGAAAATCGAAAAAACAGACGGCTCAGAGAGAACAAGGAAAACATGCAGCCTGTCAAGGTGCCAATCACACGACTTCCACTGTTAATCAGTCTGTGACATCAGAAGTCTTTCTTTGTAATGTTGATTTGAGCTAGTTTTTTGCACCCAGACCTCCATTGTCCAGCAGCAAGATTCTCCAGCTAGCCTAAAAGGCAGAAAAGACGGAGCCCTGCAGAAGATCGGTGATTTTATTCAGAGTTCCCCAAATCTCTTTGGGAGCAAAGGTCAGCTCTAGCTCTTACATTTAGACTCAGTCAATAACATCGATTGCAGGTCTCTGCCAAACATTTTCATACTGCATCACTGCTTGACCAGAGTTTAACCTCTGTCCACAGCCAAGAAAATCATGAGCGTGGTAAAATCTCCACTGAATCCTTCTGAAAACAACAAACCCAAGAGATCCAAACGAAAGCTCTTCAAGACCCACGTTTCCTCCCCACTGGACATACCCTCTCATCCGGTAAGTAACACTCCCTGTGCATGAGTTATGTGAGAGTGAATCAGAACAGCTTAATGCGTATATGAATGAATCAGACGTATGCCATATGTTATATACTTGGACAGATCATTCCCATAGTGAAAAAACAGGTTGTTAATCGAGTTTTGTTTGTTTCAAACTTGTTTTTTGTCATTTCACAGGTCATCGGAGGTGAAGATAAAGAGAGTGATCATTTGATTATCAAGAGAAAACTCAGAACAAGAACTGTTAAGTGATAATAAAATTCATATTTTGATTGTCTGGTGTAATTTAATTGTTTTTTTAAAACTGAAAATGTTCGTAAATATTTTTGTATGTTTTTCATAAGCTTTGGAATTTGGGGAGCTCTGGGTTTTGATTTCCTACCCGTACTGGACAAAATATGACAAACAAAATGTCAATTATTAAAGAAACTTAAAGAAGTTCATTATGGGTTGCATTTTGTTTAGTTCTGTGTTCTGTTCTGTGGCTTAGTGATGCCCAGATACCTGAGGAAATGCAGTGGAGATCTGTTTAAATCAATGTCAAAAATACATAAAGTGACCCTTTTGTTATTCTTTGGTTCTAGTAAAACCTAAATAACTATGTGTACATTTATGTTTGTGTATATATAAATATTTATTTAGATATATTATAAACTTAGACTATAGTTTGTTTAAAGTGATTGTTTAGTAAATCACAGAGTAAGGCAAGCTTTACTAGTCTTAACTGGGTTCATTCTTACATGGCTAATACAGCATCTCTATCTGGGAGACCAACCTGTCTCCACTAATAACACAAGCGTCATTATTAAAGCGGTGCAACACATCATGTCCATGACGATGAAAACATTGTAAAACATGCGACCAAAGATCCACCGTCCACCTATGAGATTTGTAATGCTGTGATTGCGACCACTTCCACCGAAACATCCGCCACTACCAGAGACATGATTACAAAGTTTGACGGCTGCTTCAGTTTCTTGAAAGAAAAAGATACAATGGGTTCCCACTGTCTAAGACCACTAATAAAATAGTTTTGATTTTATTATTTTTCTAATTTAATATGTTTAATTACAAACTATATAACAGCTTAATTTTAGTTAAATCAGTTTGTCATCTAAGTTTGGTTCAGTCCAGCTCTCTGGTGGGTTTCTGTATGCAGAAAATGTCTTTCTGCTGATCTATAGAATCTTTCTGTTTCACAAAAGGTTCTTTAGACTGGAAAGGTAAGAAAGAAATGGTTCTTTTAAGCATCTTTGACAGAATGGTTCTTTGGGGAACCAAAAACAGTTATTTTATGGCATCACTGTGAAGAACTTTTTAAGAACCTTTTTCAAGAGTGTTGTTAATCGTGTTACACTTTACAACTTCTGACAAATTTGAGCAATCTGAATAACTAGAAACTATAAAAAAGTCTTCAGGGGAGAAAAACTGGAAAGAATCATCAAAATTAAAAAAATTGGCCAAAATTTGTTTGTTTTTTATTCTCAGGCGAAGCAGGGTCTGTATGTAGGCCATTGTGAGCTGTGCTCAAAAGTTATCAAATTATGACTGAGCGAACAGCAAACAAAGAACTTCTGAACTGAGTTCAGAACAATCGAATATTAATGGCGCTCTATTGGATGGCATCACTAATATGTAATCTGGGGGTTTTGAGTCTCTACAGGAATGTTCATAATACACAACAGCACAATATAATGTGCAATTATAATGTGCCAAATGTGAGATTTGTACTTTCACATCAGGTAAGTTTTGGATATAAAACCGTAAAATAAACATGCTCTTATTTATTCATTTATTTTATATTAGCGGACTGCTTAAAGATTGTACTTTTGAAAAGCATTACACACAATGATAACAGAAAGCCCATTTTGACAAAGTTCACTTGCAAACTTTCAAATTGATCTTTAAAAATAAATAATTCAATTCTAAAATGCTGTTTTACATTCTGATGAACATTCTGTGGTTGATATTGTCAGAACAATTCCTAAATACATTTGCAAGTAAAAAAATTGAATTAGATAAATAGAAAATAGAATAGAAATAGTAAACAAAAAATAGACTTTATATGAAAAGTAGGTCATGGATCACACGTGAGAATACATAATTATTATTTATTGAGAAAGACTTTTAAATATCATTTGAGGAGAGATTCCTCAGTATGCAGGTGAACCAGAAACATGGAGATATATGTTCTCACACAAACACAGATTCATAGACCAACATTCAACACACATGATGTACAATTTAAACGGACATTTCTGTTGTTTCTTTCTTTGCATGTTGTCAGTCTTGCTTAACTGAACGTTGCAATAAAATAAAACTGCTGTTTTCGTGAGGTTTTGAATGCTGTATAGATTCCCAGTGATGTAGCTACAGCATGTTTGTTGTTGTCCTCTGATTCTCATTCTCTGTTTTTTTAAACATTACTTTTAAAAAGTTGTAAGGGATAATTTATGTGAAATTTCTCTTGCTTTGATTTGAATAACAGCATTCATGGATTGTTAAAAACGTGTGCATGCAGCAGGACTATTGACAAATGGAGAATCTGTTTTATTGTGTATAATCTTATGAACTTTCCAGGCCAGCAACAATGTGAGAACGGGTGGAAACACACCAGCAGTCTTCTCTGTGTAAGGATATTGTTCCCAAAGCATACTGTGTCTCGTGAGAAGACAGACATTGACTGTCTCTGTTTGACAGACAAAAGAGAAGAAAATCCACACAGTTTAATATGACTGAATGCACATTAACATGCAGACCTCCACTGTAGTCCACCACTGTTAAACTGGCTGGTCTGGACTTCTTTTATATTGCTTTCCTTGTTCCAAACGACAAGTGTACAGCTCATTGTTTTTATAGATCATTATAAGCTTCAACTCTTTCATAGCTCAGAAGACTCAACTGAAATTCTCACGCGTCTTTCCTATAATTCATTACAAGAGATAAAAATGAACACAGATAACACAGTTCATGTCATATAGTGCAGGTATAGAGTTATTAAAGTGATGGAGATTGAATTTTAGGACAATGTGTGATTGTTTGGGCTACTTTTACATTTTAAATACCCTTGCAGCTGTATATATCTTCACACATAAACTACCATAAAAAAGTGGAAGAGGAAGAATAAAACAACTGCTGTAGTATCACAAGTGTTAGATCATATAGTTTATTATATAAACCTATGATAACATGAATGTGTTAAAATAACAACAGTTCATTGACTTTTCTAGTTTGGGACCTACAGCAACTAACATAATAACGTAATAAATATCAATCAGTATGTCAGTATGGAAACTGTCTTCAATAACGTAGATAAACTTTATGTGACGTTGTCTGGGCGTAAGTGACGTACTGCGTGACGTATGTAAGTAGGCGGCTTAGAAACGTGACGTCGAGTGAAGGGGTGGGGGCGTGTTCTGCAGTGACGTCACGCACGCCGGCTGGTTGACTCGGAAACAGCCGCGCGGCGTGTGAAGAACGACAGACGGGGACCTCGAATAAGATGTCGACAGACGGGGACCTCGAATAAGATGTCGACAGACGGGGACCTCGAATAAGATGTCGAGGACCTGCCCGTCGTCTTCATCACCTCACCGAGCGTCCACCTCTGCTGCGCGAATGATGGAAGACGCTGAAGCGTCGCACCGAAACGGAGCGACGCGTTCGGCGAACGGATTTCACGCTCCGCAGTCCGGTAACGGCGACAGTGGCAGTAACAGCAGCGGTGGCCATAATGGTACAGAAAATATCCTCCATCTTCCTCAGGGTTTACACCACAATGGCTCTCCCGCCAAGCGCTGCAGGATGAGGAGACGCGTGGATTCAGGGAAGAAGAACCGACCCCGTGAGTCTGATCATCACTTAACTGCGACAAATACTGCAGACGGTGTGAAGGTCGATGTACTCATCCATTTCTGATGATTTCTTATAACGAGTGGATGAAAAACACTGACGGATGTTTAAATATGCATCATCATCATCATCATCGTCATGATCGTGAATTTAAGATGACTCCGTTGTGTGTAAATAGCAATTTATTATGCAATTTATTTAGTATGTTATTCTTTGTTTGTTTTATTTGCCCGTTCACATGAGATGTGAAACAAAACGAGGAGCATGTATAAAAATAAAAATAAAAATAAAAATAAAATACAAGACAAAAGGAGGAGCGTTTACGGCCCGGTTTGTTTGTTTTGAAAGGCCGGATTATGTCGTGTTGTGAAATCAGTGTGCAGCTGCGCGTTTCATTGGTCAGTTCAGAACAAAGGGGCGTGGCTACAACTCGCCAGATGTGAAGGACGGGCGTGTTTAACCAATGAACGTGACGAATCACACAGAGGGGCGGGGCCTCGTTTGATATGAACGAGCGTTTATGCGGCTCATGTGAAATTAGCACGTTCATTCATCTGACGGCGGATTGTGAGGGATATTTATTCTGAAAGTATGAAGGCTTATGATTTAAAAAAGCAGGTACCTCTTTGTGTAATGTTTGTCAGAAATAATAGCAATGCATGCGTGTAAAAGTGTGATCATATGATCTTAAATCTGATCAGAATCGGTCAATTCTAACGCAAGTACTTGCAATAACAGTAGTTGCACACTGCCCTGTTATAAACAATAATTATTAACATTGATTTTAGACATGCATATAATGTTTATTGCATTGCTTTAGGTCTGCTTCACAGGTTTGAGAGCTGAACTGGTGTAACCTCACCTTTATATCAGACAGCTGTGATGTCACTTGAAGTACTTTGCTCTCTAATGCTCATGGCAAGAAGTACACACACCTTTCACCTGTATCACCACTGCAGCTACATAATTGTATTCACACTCGCTGGTTTAAATCAGTTTCACTGATATGTTGCCTGTAAGCAATGCACAGACTGAGGCTGAATGAGTGAAGCTGAAGGGCAAGTTTGATTATTGGTGTTGTGCGCTAAATGTTTTTATTCGGACGTTTTATTCTAAACGTTCATCTGACTTTTATTCTGAATACAGAATACAGGTTTCTCTGAAGCTCCAGGCAATCTCTTAGAAACTGTTGTTCCCATAGCAACAGCCGGCATCATGTGCTGCATAGACTGAATAGACTGAAATCTTGTTTTTTCCTTAGCCAAGCAATCATAGTAATTTGCAATCAGACAAGTATTCATTAATATACTTATTACACTAAAATCGTAATATCAGGTGAGTGCTCAAAAAAATATACGCAGTCATATGTAATACACACAAGGATTACATTAACCAAGACTGCTACAGCACCCACAGTTAAAGTTTTGTTTGAATGACCTTCTCACACATTGATATTGTACAGTATCAGTTTATGAAGGAATCACACAATATACAGTTTGTAAATATTATGAGTTTCTCTTTTCAGCATTTCCCTGGTTTGGGATGGATATTGGAGGCACTCTGGTAAAGCTGGTTTATTTTGAGCCAAAGGACATCACAGCTGAGGAAGAACAGGAGGAAGTGGAGAGCCTGAAGAGCATCCGCCGCTACCTGACCTCCAACGTGGCCTATGGCAACACGGGCATCCGTGACGTACACCTGGAGCTGAAGAACCTCACCATGTGTGGCCGCAAAGGCAACCTGCACTTCATCCGCTTCCCCACACAAGACATGCACCGCTTCATCCAGATGGGCCGAGACAAGAACTTCTCCAGCCTGCACACCACACTGTGCGCCACGGGTGGAGGCGTGTACAAGTTTGAGGAGGACTTCAGAAAGGTATGTAACATTACATAAATACTACATAAATACTAAAAACAAATGTAGTTACATGAAAACATTCATTGATTATTAATAGACTTGTTATATAGATTTGTTAATTATTAATAGTGTATTGCAGACATAATGACATAATCATAATTGCATAAGAACAAAATGAATCAACCACTTCCTGTTATCAGCACAATAAACGTACAGCGTTTTGTACAACCTGTGGCTCTTGTAAAGCTCAGGTTATGTGTTCGTCTTCTCCTGCAGGTGGCTGATTTGGAGCTGCAGAAGCTGGATGAACTGGACTGTCTTATTCAAGGTCTGCTGTATGTTGACTCGGTTGGGTTCAACGGCCACCCCGAGTGTTATTTCTTCCAAAATCCATCTGACCCTGAAAACTGTGTCAAGAGGCCGTGTTGCCTGGAGAACCCCTTCCCAATGCTGCTGGTAAACATCGGCTCGGGGGTTAGCATCCTTGCCGTCTATTCCAAGGACGATTACAAGCGGGTCACGGGCACCAGGTAAGTGTGTTCTGTAAACAGAATTGGCCCAGTTAATATTGATCTGGTTAGGGTTTAATGTAAAAATGGTTATTCTGTGTAAGAGATCAGTTATTCATGTGTTGTTTTGTTGCTAAAGGAATAGTTTGCACAAAAATGACTATTCTTTCATTATTTACATGCAGTACCCTCATGTAATTCCTGTATTCTGTTATTTAAAAAAAGAGATTTTTAATGCACCATCTTTACGCAGTGACAGTTCACAGTGATCACAGTGTCTGTCAAGCACCTAACATGACAGAAATGCATCATTAAAGATGTCCTTATGACTCGTGCACGATCTACTGAAGCTCCACAAAGCTAAAATAACTCTCTCCTCTCTGCTGAGCTGCTCTTTTCATCTAAATGACTGTCCACTTCATAGAACAGACTGAATGATTTGTTACATGAATAATTTCTGGTGGTCTTGAAATTCTGATCCAGTCACAACGTTTCTCTAAAGAGCTGTGTAAAAATGTTTTTTGCACTTGTTTTCCACAGAATAAATATAGAAATACAGGAACATGAGGGTGAGTAAATAATGAAGGAGCTGGTGTTTTTGTGAAAGTTGTTTTTTTAATGTTTGAATTAAAAAATGCGATCTCTAATGATCCTCAACCAAAGCAGCATTTCAAAGCAGCGACGTGAATTCCTTCCACCTGCTGTGTATCAGTTTAGGAGGCGGGACGTTTCTGGGTCTGTGCTGCTTGCTGACTGGCTGCGAGACGTTTGAGGAGGCTTTGGAGATGGCAGCTAAAGGAGACAGCACAAACGTGGACAAACTAGTGAAGGACATTTACGGTGGTGATTACGAACGCTTCGGTCTCCAGGGCTCTGCTGTTGCATCCAGGTACGGACAGTTTTGCCTGTATTTTTCACAAACAACATGTTTGTGATAAAGTTAGTTATATTTTATCCTTGTAATTTGAATCCTTTAGTTTCGGTCACATGATGAGCAAGGAGAAACGTGAGAGCATAAGTAAAGAGGACCTGGCCAGAGCCACGCTGGTCACCATCACTAACAACATTGGCTCCATTGCCCGCATGTGTGCAGTGAATGAGGTTTGAGAATGTTTTCATCATATAACTCACATTTGTTTTATGCTGGAACAGATGATATCAGAGATGGCGTGAGCTTTGTGTGCTGTGAGCTTCTTTACAGTGTTGCCTTGTATAACGGAGATCAAGCAGCATTGTACAGGGCTATCACAGCACACTGAACAGACACCAGATGGACTCTAGGAAGAACTGTACCCACACATCTACACAATCTGTTCTATGTTGCATGTTTTCTAATTAAAGAACTTGTGTAATGGTCATTAGTTCAGACTGAGATGTTCCTAACCCCACAGTTTTCTGACTTAGAGCTGCAAACTGTATTTGTATTGGGTAAAAAATGAACACAAATCAATCATTGAGCAAGTACATAATAGATCAGTGTTCCACACTGTCTCCTAACCTTATCCTGATTCGCAACGGAAGTTTATAATAATGATTTATAATTTGAGCTGTCAGTTTGACTTTAACATATGTAATGAAAAGTATGTAAAGTAACCTGCAATTTTATGTTTGTTTTATGCACTGACACCTAGTTTTCAGTTACTGATGAGTAATTTACAACCCCAAAATCAGAAAAAGTTGCGACAGTATGGAAAACACAAATAAAAAAAGAAAGTAGTGATTTCTAAATTTACTTTGACTTGTATTTCATTGCAGACAATACAACAGCACATTATTTAATGTGTTCCTCATGATTTTTATTGCTTTTTCTTCAAAAAAACAAAATTCCTATTTTGGTTCTTGCAACACATTTCAAAAAAAGTTGTAACAGGAGCAATTTAGGGCTAGTAATCAGGTAAATTGGTTAAATAATGATGTGATTTGAAACAGGTGATGTCAACAGGTGATTGTAATTATGATTTGGTACAAAAGCAGCATCCAAGGAAGGTCTGGTCCTTTAAGAGCAAAGATGGGCCGAGGATCGCCAGTTTGCCAACAAATACATGAGAAAATTATTGAAATGTTTAAAAACAATGTTCCTCAAAGAAAGTTAGGAAGACATTTGGTTATTTCACCTTCAACAGTGCATAACATAATTAAAAGATTCAAGGAATGTGGAGGAATTTCAGTGCGTAAAGGACAAGGGCGCAACCCTAAGTTTAACACCCTTGCTCTCGGATCCCTCAGGCGTCACTGCATCAAGAATCGTCATTCATCTATAAGCGATATCACCACATGGGCTCAAAACTACTTTGGCAAACCTTTGTCAAGTACCACAATACGTAGTTACATCCACAAATGCCAGTTAAAACTGTACTGTGCCAAAAGGAAGCCCTATGTTAACAGTGTCCAGAAGCACCGTCGACTTCTCTGGGCTCGGAGGCATCTGGGATGGACCATCACACAGTGGAAACGTGTACTGTGGTCAGATGAATCAGTATTTCAGGTATTTTTTGGAAGAAATGGATGCCGTGTGCTCCGGACCAAAGAAGAAAAGGATCATCCAGACTGTTACCAGCCACAAGTCTAAAAGCCAGGGTCTGTCATGGTATGGGGTTGTGTCAGTGCCCTTGGTAAAGGTAACTTGCACTTCTGTGATGGCACCATTAATGCTGAAAAGTACATAGTGATTTTGGAGCACAACATGTTGCCTTCAAGAAGACATCTTTTCCAGGGATGTCCATGCATATTTCAACAAGATAATGCAAAACCACATTCTGCACACATTACAAAGTCCTGGCTGCGGAGGAAGAGGGTACAGGTACTTGACTGGCCTGCCTGCAGTCCCGACCTGTCTCCAATAGAGAATGTGTGGTGCATTTTAAAGCGCAAAATGCGACAACGAAGACCCCGTACTGTGGGCACACCTTAAGACTTGTTTGCAGCAAGAATGAGACAAAATTGCACCTGAAACACTTCTTCACTTGGTGTCTTCAGTCCCTAAACGTCTTAAGTGTTGTGAAAAGGAATGGCAACATTACAAAGTGGTAAATGCTTTACTGTTCCAACTTTTTTTGAAATGTGTTGCAAGAACCAAAATAGGAATTGTTTTTTGAAGAAAAAACAAAAATCATGAGGAACACATTAAATAATGTGCTGTTGTATTGTCTGCAATGAAATACAAGTCAAAGTAAATTTAGAAATCACTTTTTTTGTGTGCGTGTGTGTTTTCCATACTGTCCCAACTTTTTCTGATTTGGGGTTGTAATTAGCAAGCAAACATGTCAGATAACAGAGTGGTAAACATACAGTGAGGCTACTTCTCTGACTGCTTATGTACCTTGTGGATGTTCATGACTTGTACTAAACGTATTTTTCAAAGGTACTGTTGATTTCCTTGTGTGTTAAATGTTTTAATGTGACAAATTGCTGAGTATACATCTTTTGTTCCAAAAATACAGGGCGTTAAAGAACAGTGTGTTCCACAAATGTGAAGTTCAACAATATAAATATTTACTTTCACTGTCTGTTTGTGTTTGTCTTTTAGAAAATTGATCAAGTGGTTTTTGTTGGGAATTTCCTTCGAATAAACACAGTATCCACTAAGCTGCTTGCCTATGCCATGGACTTCTGGTCTGCTGGACAACTCAAAGCTCTTTTCTTAGGACATGAAGTAAGTCTGTTGTCTGCTACAGTCTTGTCATGTTTGTCCACGTTAGATACTTTGTAGTGTTCAGCTGGTAAAATAGCCAAGCAAACTAACCAGCCAGTGTTTGGCATTTTAGCCTGATCAGCATCAGCCACTAACCGAACCTCCTTAACTGACAAAAATAGAGTGTTAACTTCCCCTAGTGTCAGTTTTACAGTCTAGCTACAACCGTATCAACAGATTTTCTGTTTTTCAAAAATCTGAATTTGGAGTAAATATTGTGTAAAATCAATTTCATCAATGTGTGCACATCTTGTGTGCCATCAGTATGTCAGCAGTTCTCCTATAAACATCAGCTTTTTATTGAAAGATCAACAAATCAGTTATGGCCTACTGGTTTGTGAGTCAAGCTTGTAATCAAAAGGTTGCTGGTTCGATTCCAGTGCCAGCAGGTAGCAACTGAGATGGCCTTGAGCAAGGCACCTAACCCCCTGGTTGCTTCCTGGATGCAGCAGTGCTGCCCACTGGGTCATATGGGTTATCATGCCTGATAAATATATCACTTTTTAAATGCCCTCACACCAGATAAACTGATCATGTACATCTCATTATGTGCTGTGCTGTTTCACTGCAGGGTTATTTTGGAGCTGTTGGTGCCTTTCTAGAGCTACTGAAGATGACTGAAGACTCCTGAGACACTGAGGAAATCCGACCTTCAAACCAGAAGCTGCTGTAAGATTCAGGAAAGCCACATTCCCTGACAAGGAAAAGCCATGTAATAATGTGACTGGATTTCCCTTCAGATCATCATAACCTCGGCTTTTCTATTCTGTCGCAAGAGCGAAGCACTCTGTTTTACAGTGTGACGAGACACCTCATGCTAACTGTGTCTCATCACCACTGCTATAAATCCAGCATAGCAACAACTTTACCCAGTCCTGTGTACTGATGATCTGATCGGAAAGTGATGTAGGATAATTGTAATGCTCATATCCTCCCTTCACTCTTGTGTTAGTTTTATGCAAATAACGTAACAGCTGAAAAGGTTTCATGTCTGTTTGCGGTAGTTTGCTGTATAAAACTAAGATTATTTATTCCTATGGTCTCTCTCTAAATTAAATCTGTTTGCTTTTTCACAAGGGAGTACCTGCAAATTGTCGCATTCATCCAAAAATAACCATGTAACACAAGAACTCTTTAAAAGGTATTTACAAAAGACTTTCCTTGTTCTGACTGTAATTAAGTGACTAAGTATTATTAAGCATTAATTCCTAATTCTCTAATATAACATCATTTTTAAATGCCAATTGAATTTCAGGAGTTTTTCAGTGAGAAATTATTTTAAAACTTTAAGAGAATTAGAAATGGACTTATCTTTGTTAGGCCTGTTATGATTAGTTCATTGTTGAGTAGCTGTCAGTTTTAAGATGTTTTTACCTCTTAACTGGTCTGTCTAAAGAACAGAGAACATGCGTCTGATCTTACACTGTTTTGGGACAGATTGTCAGTGTTGACTGGAGAACAGTATCTATGTGTCAGAGAATTCTCACTGTTCAGTACACAAGATAATGTAATGCTGATAAAGTTTGGGAGGTTGTGATTCTAATATCAATGTTTTACAGGTTTTTATTTCTCTTTGTATATACACTGTAGTATGTTTTTTTTTTTTAACATTTGCACAAACCATTATGGAATCACTTATAATATTGTCATTATGCAGAGACGTCTCAGGTTGAGACTCTTGCTTTTCTTACAATTGCCTTCGACCCTCAAACTTTTTTTAGCTCGGTTGTATCATCTAAGACTGAAAATATTTTGCCTTAGCAACTTTGTCACATATCAACATTAATGGATAAACTCATCCTTTTATAAATGACTGCTGAAGAGCTGTGTGGTTTACATCGGTACATCAGTTTGTTGGGGCTGACTGTGGATGCTTCAGATTAGAATTAGATCTGTTGTTTGCTTGTGCAAACAAGTGCAGAAATCAGACATTTCACAGAATCATTTTGATTTTCCCCCCTTCAACCTCTGCGTATCAGCTTTTTTTTATATCAAGCAATTACTGTACATATAGCAGTTACATATATCCTCATTTGGCCCCAGTGCTGCAAAAATAAATTCAAATACTCCAGCTTGCAGAGTTTGGCTCGCTTCACCTGTGGCCCAATTTATTTTTTTTATTGACGCTAATCAATGTGAATGCCAGCAAGACCAAAACTTACAAGAGGAAGTAATATTTCCATGTAGAATAATTTGGATGCAGTTTTTATTGGAGGATTTACTGTCAAATGTATTTTTGTGATATCATCAGCTACTGTAGCTCAACAGCAGACTGCTGACTTCAAAGTGTCCCCTAGCTGCTCCTAACATAGCAAATAGCAAATAAAGCGCACTGCCCCTGTAGTACACAATGCCACCTACAGGATTCGCAGATTGTATGTGCGCTTGATGCTCTCTCTCTCTCTTTCTGTGTCTTGATATACGTTTAATGTTCTCTGCTCAGTCTCTGTATAATTGCCTTATGCAGTGGGGTGCCATTTAGACTTTGGGTGTCTGGATTATGCACAATGGCACCCCAAGATCTCTGAGCCACAGCAGTAACTTCCAAGTGTTACAGGGTGCCTTGAACTGATGGTACGAAGGCTTTATCTCCGTTTCCTCTTGTTGTTGCTAATGCTATTGTATTCATACTTGCAGTATATTTGAGTTTTTTGGTTTTTGACTTTCTGTACATTGTGTTTTACCAGAGCCAATGCAAAGCAGAAGCAACTTCCCAACTAACAATTTAAGGTTGTAAGAACAATTCCATAATGTTTCCATGAAGATAACATTTTTGTTAAATGTTATCTTCTAAGAACGTTCAGAAGTTTTTTCAGATGTATTAACGTTACTGTTTGGTTATAAATGTTCAAACTTTTTAAAATTCTGTTTTTAAAATGTTTAGATGATCATCCTGTACTGATACGCCACATTAACAATCTCAGTTTTATGACATTTGTCTGATGTGTTGTGATCTGAAGAGTATGATAATTCATGCTGAAAAGTCATTTAACTTGAATTCTGTCAGTGTTCAGAACCTATGAATCTCGGACCGGTTCAGCACAATATTGTGTGTGTATTTCTATAGATTCAACATTTGATGTTGGTTTGTAAAGGGGCAGCTGATGTATTTATGCCTCTTAAGGGAAAGCCTTTGCACACTGGCTCTGACTTTTTTTTTTTTTTTTTTTATATCAGTTTTCATTTAAATCATGTGAACCGCTTGCTTCATTTGTCCATGAACCTGTTTTGTAAATACCTAATAAATGTGTTGATTCGAAAAAAACAGTTTTCTGAGTTCCTGAGAAACTAGTTTAGTTTAGTTTAGCTCCTGCCAGAATCAAAACTCAAGACACTTTCATACACACAACACAAGCAGGTGAAGATGCAGTAACTGGACTCATTGGGTGCTGTTCTTCACTGTTACTTGTGTAAGCAGAGTGAATGTGGAGCTGCAGACTTACTGCAGAAAGCGACAGCAGGATGATGGATGATGGACGGGTTGTGCAACTGAATTAAGTGACTCTTTAAATTAGACTCAGTGAAAGGGAATATGTGGTGCGTGTTTGCGCAGTTTTAAAATGGTAAGTGTCTTAAGACACTGACTTAAGTTTTCCAAACATCTGGTTTGTTTCAACAAACAACGGACGTATATACATGCTTTTAAACTTATTATACATATATTATTATTACTTTTATGTATGCACGTTTTACTTGACCTGTGTAGCCTGTTTATGCATGTGAAGTCGCTTAAAGCTCTTGTTTTAATGTTTGCAATTTCGAGATCTGAAAACGTGTTTAGGATGCGACTTATTTGATTATTAGGTGAATTCATTTTACAAATTTGTTTAAATGTACAGATAAATGCAATACTACATAATCTTGCACCTGATGAATGCCTGACTTTTTGCAAGTTGAACAAATTCAACAAGGGAATGACAAAATGAGCCAAAACAGTTTTCTGCAAGTACTTGCATGCCACAACCAGACAAGCTCAGTTAGAAAGATGCTGAAGATGTGACTTCTCCTGCAGCCCTGATGTCTCCAGAAAACACAACTAAATACTCAAATGAGCTGAGTGTCAGGGCCGCGAGTTAATATGACAGCTCATCAGGGTTATGGGCTTTCTCTTAGAAACACTTGTGAGGACCTGTTTTAAAGTCACCTCACATTCTGCTGGAAATCAATTGCATGGCCGACTTGCTTTGTAAGACCAAAAGAGCCTTTTTAAAGAGGACTATCAACACTAAATCTTCCTTTAGCTCTGCTGGTAGCGCGTGCATGCAGGCAACAAGACCAGGGTCATGGGTTCGATTTCCAGGGAATGTGTGGACTATTAAAACTCACCTCAGATACACTGTGCAGTTCTTTGGGATAAAGTAACTGTCACATGCTAGAACGTGAATGCTGAACAAACGTCTGTGAGCACCTACAGTAAACACACATCACACATCTTGTTGGTTAATCATTTCAGCTGAGCTTGTTATTTATTCCTGCTTGTTTTGCTCTGGTCGTCATCTTGTGTTCAGCCGCTGAGTGGGCTTCACACCTGCAGAAGGACTTCCATGACCATTGTGTGCGGCGGCAGGGAGGTGTGACGTGTGTTTGGCTGCAGGGCTTCTGGAGTTTAAAGGGAATTAAAAGTGGTGGCCGGGCAGACTTCATGGTTCAGGAAAAGAAGGGGGGAGTCCTTCCTCCCAATGGCGGCTGGGGATGGGTGATCGTCGCAGGCTGCTTTGTGGTAACCGTATGCACACGAGCTGTCACGAGGTAAACTTGGCTTTATATAGGACATAACTGAGCGAAACTAGAAGACAATAGACAAGCTCTTTTGTTTAAGCTGATGTTCCTCTAGCTGAACTTGTTGCAACACAGATCTTAGGTTTGATTCCCAGGAAACTAATGAGATCAAATGCACTGTAAGTCGCTTTGGGTAAAAGTGTCTGCCAAATGCATACACGGAAATATTAATCATAGATGTGTTGTGTTTCTGGCTATAATTCACGTTTAATTCTAACTTCTGTCTGGGTTTTGACTGGTAAATTTCCCACGTAGAAAAGCAGTTCACAGGTTAATAATAGCCAAAGGATATTTGTTCTGTTATTTGTCATCACTTGTACACTGTATCCTTCTGTTCTGGGTTTATTCCTCATACGGGTTTAACGTGTTAAATAGTACGTTAAGAATACATGAACACAGAATGCTGTAATGACTTTATTCCACACTGAGAATTACTGCGACTGACAGAGTGACAGGAGCCTCTCAGGTCACGTTACATTTGACAGACCCGCCTGCACACATGAAACCATCATGGATACAGAAAACATTGTTTTGTTATTCAGCTGTTGGCTGGCAATTACAACTCATAGAACAATCTGTTTTTATTCGTTTTGTTAGTTTTTGACTGCGTTTATTAACACGTTTGTTTGTTCTGTTTTTATCCGCTATTGTAAATGCCAGTTTTTGCTGCTAGTGTGAACGCAGCTAAAGAGGAACACTTTCTGATCATTTATAGGCATGTTTTTAAATGTCATCTCACATGTTTAGATGTGAAGGTACAGTTCACCTACATTCGGTCATCATTTTCTTACCCTCATGTTCCAGACCTGTATCACTCTCCTGTTTCTGTGGGAACCAAAAATCAGAACAGTCAGCGTTCATTTTCACTTTATTATCTATAATGCCAGTAGAGAGTGACTGAGGCTGTCAGTTTCAAACATCCTGACTTCTGTGTCCTGGAAGAAAGAAAGTCCATACAGGTTTGAAACTAGATGAGGGTAAAAAAAATTATTGAAAAGTTTGCATTTCTGGGGAAATACTCCTTTATTATTTTTAGGAAAACAAAGGCTTTTACATTTTGTGATTTACATGTGGTATAATTTCTGTTTTCAGTATATTTATAATGTTGTGGGAAATAACCAGTGATGTATTTTGGCCTTAGCGCACAATGAATGTGACAAACTTAAACCTTTTAATGAACATTTTAATCCTGTAATTATTAATCATTATGAGATTAACGTTTACTGCCATGCAAGGTGTGCACCACGAGAACCCGAGGAGCAGGTTGCACTGTGTCCTAGCACACTTGATGTGTGCTGGGACAACATTTCCAGACAAAAGACATGCAGACTGAGAGGAATAAACAGCTGTCGCCTGACCTCTGAAACAAAGCCCCTTTTGACCCTTTCTGTGGTCTTTGTAGAGATAAGTGGTAATAATCAACCTGAGGAGGAGCGTTATGAACTCTCGCACTCATCTTAAAGTGCAGTCAGTGGTCCAGGGATGGAAAACTGCCTTTTTAATCTCTCGTTTATATTTATTTTCTGTCACAAGCCTCTTTGAAAGTGCTTATCATGCATTATACCCGTGAGCCATTGGCTCAGTGTTTTCACACTGATTGTGGAATGATGACTGAAGAACAGCTCCTTATTTTTTTAACGGCTGTTGGTCATCTCCGGTCTGTGGTGGAAAACGTGAGAGTTTCAGACTGTGTGCTCTGACCCGGCGACCTGCCTAGTGATCTAGTTGTGTTTGTTCAGGTGCAGGACAGGGCATTACAGAGCCTCATTACCCTTGTTCCAGACATTCATGTCCAGCACTCACGATCTGCACGGCTGTTCATTATTACAGGCTGTGAATGACACTTGGGCCTCTAGAAATGTGCAACCTCAGCACTGGACTTTAAAGCTTGTTGTTATTCTGAAGTATGGCAGTGTAATCCTTAGAAAACAAGCAGTGTGTGCTTTGTGTTGTGTGTTTGGTACTGTCTGATGAGTTGTGTTTTCACCTCTGTGTTCCAGATGCATCTCCATATTCTTTGTTGAGTTTCAAATGCACTTTGTGAGGGATTATTCTGGGACCGCATGGATTCATTCATTAGTGGACTGCACAACTATGCTCTGTGGTATGTAATAATTGCAAATCCAAAGTGACTTAAGCCAGATAATGGTAAGCCAGATAATATTACCAGGTTGTCCGTGTCAGCTGTTAGTGCCTTGCGCTCGCAACGGTAAGGTCTTTGGTTCAATTCCTAGGGAATGTGTGTACTGATAAAAAAAAGGAAAACTTCAGTGTACTAGAAGTTGCTTTGCATAAATCTCTGCTAAATGCACACTCAGCTAACAATTTTCGGTTTAATGTTTTTGTATCATTGCCATTAAGTAGCAAAAATGTTAAAAACATTAATTCGAAAGTTTTAGGAACGTTCAAATCGCCAGTTTTTTAGACATTGCATTAACGTTATTGCTTGGTTATGAGAACATTATTCAATATTTTGTACTGTTTTTAAAACGTTTCACTAACTACTTAAGAAAAATGTTTTTTGATATACATGATATATAATGTTAGAACAACTTTCTACTGTTACTGCAAGAACTTTTGATGACTTTGAGAGAACGTTAGCCAAGGTTCTGAGAATGTTCCCTGTTAGCCGGCCATGTGCCTTTTTTTATACACACAAATGTTTTTCTTGACCTTTTTAAAGTGCGCTCTTCAAATACTCCAACAATGCAAACTATTTATTTAGTTAGTCACTGCCTCTTGCTTAAAATCTTTTTGACAACGCTAGCTGATTTCTGCTCTGTTCACACATACAGTATCAGAGTTTCTTCCCATCAGAGATAATTCTGTTACATAAGACGTTAGGAAGATGTGTAGCCTGCGGGAGGTTCAGAACGTTCTCTGGATGTCAGCAGCTGCTAAGGAGAGGTACCTTCTGAACCTTCTTAGTCTGTACCTTCTGACTAAAAAACAAAGACATAAGGATTTTTTCATGTAGATGTTTAACTAAAGCAACGTACAGTGCATACCTTTCAGTACTTACATTTCCCTGAGAATCAAACCCATGACCTTTGTGTTGCTAGCAGCTTGCCCTACCTTTGAGCTACAGGAAAACCTGTATGTTTTGAGATTTATCTTAAACGCTTGTCATTTGTCTTGATAGTTATGCAATGATTTGCTTAGCATATATATGTTACATATATGTAATGAGTAACATATGTACACATTATTCCTTAAGCTCCACTGGGAAGTCTGATTGGGAATCAACTGTCATGTCGTGTCGCTGTAATATTAGGAGGATTTCTGGCCTCTATAGGACTAGTGCTCAGCTCCTTCGCTACCAGTCTGGAATATCTTTACCTTTCCCTGGGAGTCTTAACTGGTAAGACATCTAGGAATAAAATACTGCCGTGCTGTACAGCCCCATACACTGCACACAAGTTAAACGGATAACGTACACTTAAACGCTCATTAATGCAAAATAAACCTGACTGTGTAGGACATGATCACTGATGACTTGATAATTTACATTACCAACACAAAAATCTTGCTTTACTTTTTTTTAGTTGAATCAACATGGCTGCTCAAGTCATTGCAACACAATTTTTAATCTTGACTGGTGTTCTTTAACTTAGAGTTAACTTTTAACTCTAAAAAATAGCTAAAAAATTGTTTTTTTTGTAAGTTGCAGCAGGCAGAATTTGAAATATTAAGTTAAAAAGACTTTTATAGCCAAACTGGTTAAACTTTTTAAAAAAATTAAGGCAGCAAGGTTTTTATAGTAATATAAATACATGGATTTCAAATTTTAGTTCATAACACTTATTTAAAAGATTAACAAAGTCAACTGAAAATAAATAAGGGGAAAAAAAACTATTGACTAAGACACAAGATTGCAAGAATACTTTGACAATATTATAACAGTAATTTACAAAATATTCTTAATCTGCAATACTTTTATCTATAGCTTGTCTTTATTTGACGTTCTCTGTCTACCTTCTAACTTTCTACCCATCTCTACCTTCTCATTTGTGTTGGTATGAGAAGAAAGAGTTTTTGTCTTACAGTTTTAGAGGCATTGTCTTTGGGTTTGTTTAAATTATGAAAGATGCTATACATATAAAAATTACTTGACAGTGACAACAGTCGTATACACAGTTTAACAAAGATTTCAATTTTCTGACTACTCAGTGACTGACCAGTCAGAATCAGCAGTGTCATAAGAGACGGTTTACACAGAAAGTCATACACAGTGTTGTTGTTTTCGCAGGGCTTGGCTTCGCGCTTTGCTACACGCCGGCTATTGCAATGGTTGGTGTTTATTTCTGTGAGAGGAAGGCTTTGGCCTACGGCATTGCCATGTCTGGAAGTGGCATTGGGACCTTCATCCTGGCCCCTGTGGTGCAGCTGCTAATCGAGCACTACTCGTGGAGAGGGGCCCTTCTTATTCTGGGTGGTTTTGTGTCTAACCTCTGTGTATGTGGAGCTCTGTTACGGCCCATTGTTTTAAGGGAAGAGGAGGCCTGCCCTCTTCCAGTGGACTTAGAGTGTGGTTATGATGTTAAATTGCCTGCGGTAAATGGTGTCCGTGCCGGGAAGGCTGCAGGCATTACATTAGAAGTGGCCGGTAAGCAGCGCTGCCTCCAGGCAATGAAGGAATACAGCTTCCTACTCATGCCGGACTTCCTGGTGCTGGCGGGCTCCGTCCTGCTGCTGGCCAGCGGCTGCAGTCTGCCGTTTGTGTACTTGGTGCCGTATGCGCTGGATGTCGGTGTGAGTGACCACCACGCCGCCTTCCTGATGTCCATATTAGGAGTGATTGACATCGTCGGCAACATCACGTTTGGCTGGCTGACTGACAGGAGGTGTGTTGTTTTGTGCAGTGAGACTGTACATTGCAGTGCTGCATTACAGTCAGAACCATGTGTTGTTTGTTTTTTGTCTCTTTAGGTCTAAGCACTGATTATGTTATTCAATAAACAGCTGTCAGTTAAGAAGGAAATTTGAAATAAAGGTTTTTTTGGCCTGATATATGATATGGGAAGGTCGAAAAGCTGCAGTAAACAAAGAACGAATGTTTTTGATCATGCTGACTAAATCTTTCTGTATCTCTCCTACAGGTGTCTGAAAAAGTACAGGAATATATGCTACATGTTTGCAGTAGGGATGGAGGGCTTGTGTTGTCTTTTTATCCCACTCTTACACACGTTTGTTCTGCTGGTACCTTTCTCTGTGCTCTACGGCTACTTTGATGGAGCCTACGTTGCTCTGATCCCTGTGGTAACATCAGATGTTGTGGGGACAACGTGCCTGTCCTCAGCTCTGGGTGTCGTGTATTTCCTCCATGCGGTTCCTTATCTGGTCAGCCCACCGATTGGAGGTAGGAACCACAACATTCTCAGAATCTCCTACAGTACATACATACATACATACATACATACAATACATATATATATATACATCAGTGAATTGAGGTAAGCATGTCTTGACATTCATTTGATCATTTAAATAGGCCAAAAATATGCACGTAGCCTTTTTTTATAGCCATTTATAAAAAATACGTTCCAGGTTATTTTGTAACCTAAAAATACCCTGGAATATATTTTAATGTTTTAACTATTTATACTTTCTAAATTTTAACTATAATAAAATGAGCCATTAAAATGGTTTTACGGGACAGATATAAAAAAATATCTAAATATAAATGTCCCCATTTCTTTACACTGGAATAAAAACGGGTGTTCCTGTAGCTCAGCTGGTAGACCTCTGTATCAGAGCAGTGCAAAGGTTGTGGGTTTGATTCCCAGGGAACACATACTGTTAAAATGCATAGCTTGAACACAGTTGCTTTAGATAAAAGCATCTGCCAAATGCATAAATATAAATTCTATACTGCAATGACAGTTTTGACAGAGAAAAGTTATCAGCTCAGGTGATGATGCAGTTCAGTGATTGTGTTGTTTAGGTTGGCTGGTGGACACCACAGGGACCTACATGGCAACATTCTTTCTGAGCGGGTGCGCCCTGATCTCCAGCTCTCTCCTGCTCTTCACAATTGCTCTCATTCGACATTGCCGAAGAAACAGCCTGAGCAAAGACCCAAAACTGGAGTCATGAGGATAGACAAGTGGACTATTATACTTCAAAAAAAAAACAAAGACCTGATGATAATTATTCCAGCCACTTCATAGCGTCTCATGTGTAAAGGTGAACTTTGAAAAGACTCCAGACTGATGCACACATTCTGATGTACAGCTGAAGTATTTTTGTTCCGCGTATCTTATATCTCATAACAATTTGTCAACAACAAGCAAGATGTGTTTGTTCATATGTGTTTGTTTTCCTGCAAACCATGAAATTACAGATTCAGAATGTGGGTCACTGAAACTCAAGTCGGAGGTTCTGTGACATCAGCAGAGGGCGGCGCTGTTCCTGCTGTTAATGAAATTCAGCATAATGAAAAATGAATCATACCTGTACGATTTCTTTGGATGACAGCAAGTTCTTGGTAGTACCAGTTCCACAAGCTAAAAGTCCCCATGATCCAAGTAACATCACCTTTGTTTCCCATGTATAATGTGGTATACATTACATAATCACCTCTAAACGTTTAAGAAACATTAGCTGTAGTTCTGAAGTCAGTAACAGTTTCACACAGAAAGATCATCCTTCACATGGTTTTGCAGTTTTTTAGGTCCTCAGATTGTTTTAATTTGTCAAAGAAATACAAGTGTAAATGTAAATCATCTGCAAAATGGTTTAAAAATTAAAACACTATAAAACAAAACCACATACGAACACCAACCTAACAGCACTTTAGACAGCCCACAGTGTTTCCCATACATTACTGTTAGCATTAATGCAGCACTCCAACAGAATAAAACCAAACAGATATGTGTAAAGGTGGAAAATAATATGATATGAAATACAGAGGTAATATTTATCCTCACCTAAATATTATGGTTTTATCAGTGAATCATTATGTAAAAAAAGTACGAGTGATTTCAACTTACTGTTTAAAATTTTGTCTAGTGAAGAGTTGCAACAAAGTTTAAAACTGCTCAAATTATTTTGATGAGTTAAAGTCTTGTGAAAACATGTTGCTCTAATTTATTGATCACATCTTTTTTTTACAGAGCATTCTTGTAGAAAGTTTAATTTTTACTTATATTTTATGGATTATGGCATCAAAATTTCATCAAGATTATTTAGGAATTCATCGTCTTCATCACATGAAGCTTTTCCGTTCTTCTCATTGTCCTGCAATACATCAGGTCTTTCTTGATAAATTAACGCCAGTATCTTATGGGCCTTCCAGTCATTTGGATCAATCTTCAGAACATTCTGAGCAATCTTCTTCAGTTTATAAGCACCTTTGGTCCCCTCACTGGTGTGTGGGCCTGTGGTCAAACACTCTGTGTAGTGATGGACTGCCTCATGCTTGTTTCTGATACTGTACTGCTGGAACTGAGCAAAGTAAAAATGGACTGCTTGCATATGATCTTTTTTCTCTGTGGCTGTTTTAAATGTTGTTTCAAAAAGATCCTGTGCCATGAGGATATCGCCCCTCTCTCCATACTGAAGTGCCAGCTCGCTCATCGCAACAATGAAAGAAGCTTTAAGGGAGGTTGCCATTTCTAAATGATAAATACTCTGATCGCGAGCCTTATTTACTTCATTGATGGGCTGTTTCTCTTTCTGTAAATTAATTTTCTTGGTCCTGTAGCATATTGCCAACTTGTGATGTATAAAGCATGAACTTGGTGAGCTTTTAACAGCTTTCTCTAGCAGTTCAATAGATTTATCTACAGACCTACAATCCCTGAAGAACATTCCCACATATCTGGCAACATGTGGGTGGTCAGGAGAGCCATTCAAAGCTGCCTCCACCAATTTCTCAGACTCATTCATCAGTTGCTTGGAACAAAACAATAGTTTCAGTCCTAGTTGAACTCTGAGCACATCATCGTCTGGGTTTATGTCTATTGCTTGTCTTAGCTGCCTGACTGCAGGTGAATCTACTGTACAAGATTCGGTTTCAGTGCGATACAGAGCGATGGCATATCCAGCATTCCACTCGCTGTGGTCTGGGTCCATCTCCACAGCTTTCTTGAAAACTTCTTTGGCTCGCTCATAATATTTGCAAGAGAATTTAAGAAAAGTCCATCCCATCTCACCAAGCACCTCTGGAACAGACTCGGTTGGGAATTTTTCATTTATCTCCTGAAGTTTCTTCAGGTAACTTTCACACTCTGTATAATTCTTCAGGTGGTAGTGAAACCAGGCAAAATTTCCATAGGTGACAATGAGAAGTTTGTCGCAGTGGTCCCCAAAGCTCTCTCTGATGAGGGCCTCAGATCTTGACAGGTGGTTAAGGGCCTCTTCTTTGACTCTGAGAAGAAATTTCACATATCCTAGAAAGTTGTGAGTTCGTGCAACTCCTTGCTCCATCCCTAGATTCAGCTCAGCCTGTTCCTCTAATCTGCTGAGGAGATTAAGTAAGTCTGCATCCTCCTGCTTAAGTTTCCATGTGAAGTGACTCCAGCTGGTCAAGTTTTGTCTTTAAAATGTCCTGAGTCATACTGACAAGAAAACAAATTAGTTTAGTTAAACAAACGTTTGTTTCTTATCATGTGACGTTGTAATATTGTTTAATAAGAAAACACATGAAAAATGAAAATGGGATAAAATATTAGCATTTTAACCGCTTTGTCTATCTATCTATCTATCTATCTATCTATCTATCTATCTATCTATCTATCTATCTATCTATCTATCGATCGCATTTCAGGGCAGGAAGACATGGACACTGACGGTCAGATCTGATCAGCTTGTGAAGGAAGCACAAGCTTAAAAAGGTAAAACTTATGCAAACTTGTATTTATGCTTTCAATAACTTTTGATTTCATTTCAGCTGAGAAATAAGTCTTGTACTTTCTAAATATTGAACTGACGAAGCCCTTTGTATTTCAGACAGCATTTCATTTGTTTTTCTGATGCAGGATGTTGCTCCATCAGCAGCTCAAAACATGCACATCAATGAAAAGGTTCATCTTTCAATGAACTTGAATGAAATCTTTAGAAGAGGAAAATGTTAAAATGACGCTCACCTCATCTCAGATGTCTTGTCCTTTCAGCTTTGAAGGTCATACAGCCAGCACAGTGAGTTAACTTTCGTTTTTACAACACCTCCATCTAGCTAAATCTGTTACCTTGACAGTCAAACCTGCCTGTTACAGCAAGCCAAATGCAAACCTGGACTGTACAGTGCCAACCATTTCTCTTTGCTTTTATGAATCAGCTACAACTAAATGAAGGAATTTAAACGTTTTAAGTGTTTTTCTATCTATTTTTATTTACAATTGATAATACTTTACAATAGTGTGTCATTCATTAACATTAGTTAATATACTAACAATGAGGAACATGTTTTCCAGCATTTATTAATCTTTGTTAATGTTATAATGTAATACAAATGAAATTGTTCATTTATGTTAGTTCAGTGTGCATTAAGTAATGTTACACATTTGATTTTAAATGTGTACTGGTAAAGGTTGAAATGAATGTACTAAAATTAATAAATGCTACAGAAGTATTGTTAATGAAGATACTAGTTCATGTAGTTAACTAATGTTGACGGTCAGTTCAAGAGTTGAAGACGGTCAGATTTCAGTTTGAATCAGCACACTTTACTGCAGGCATTGGTTTGTTCAATGTATTGCTTGGTACGATTTTTTTTAAGTTGAAATATATTATTATGTGCATGTGAGTAGAAGTATGGTTTAAATTATGTTTTGTCTAATACTGTAAGTTATTACTGTAAATTATTATGTTGATTGTTCTGTATGAACATAAATGACAGGAATAATATTTGTTGGACAGCAACATTTGTAACTATTTTAATAGGCGTCTGCAGTATGCATGCTGTATGTGTCTATGTACACTACCATAATGATACCATAACAGACATGATCACACTCACAGAACTAATATCAAACGTATAATAGCACAATAAGGTTCAGGCCACGTTTCATGTGTAAATGCTGTTTTATTGTACAAAGATGTTGGTTTGGTTTGAACATATTTATAATATAAAATCCATTTAACTGTTTTCTGCTTTAGACAGTTTAAAACTTCTTTACGACATGATCTTCTTTATAGCTGCTTTGAAATAATATACATTTTTAATAACACTGTAAAAAATACAAATAGCTGTGTGCATACATTTCAGAAACTGCATGGATATACACAGAATCCATCCATTAAAATCTCTGTATAATCTGTATTGGAGTCATTTTCACACCAGTAGAGAGCAGTACAGTTCAACAGTGAGCTTAAGTTAGCATGTGACGAGAAACTTTCACCCTATGCTTGCAAAATCAGTCAGACCCCTACAAGCACTCCAGATGATGTCAGATGTAACATATATAGTAATCTTTATGGCCGCATTACAGTTGCTTTAAAATGCACTCATTTTGCTAGTTTTTCTTTCTGACATCACTTCTTTTTAAAGACTTTCTGGTTTTGTCTGGTAACAGAGATATTTTCTAAAGCTGCTTTGAAAATATTATGCATCGTAAAAAGTGCTATACAAACAAATCTGAAATGAATTATGATCTTCTGAAAACAATACAGAGTTTGTGTTATTCCTCAGTGCATGTGGACTCCACAACATATGAGCTGCTCTGTGCAGTGGACTGCCTCCCACCTGTTACCTGCTCTATGAATTCTAGTATTCCTAAAGCCCTTGTGTCGTTTGTGTTATAAGATAAACGCTTGTTAGCAATTTTATTCCGATTCTGAGCACTTCTTTTTCCATCTATTGTATCAGGTGCCATTTTTAAAGATTGCTTGTAGTATTTGATGGCCAATGGCTGACATCTTATTTTGTACTACTGGAACTCCCCATAATGCAGGTAAAGCATTTGTAGTCCCTCATTTGTCTCTTTAGTTATGGGCAAAGCTGTTTGAAACACTTCATCAGCCCGATCGATTTGTCCATTCTCGCTGTAGAGAAGTGCCAGATCTTTCATTGCAAAGATGAAGTCACTCTTTAGAGTGATGGCCTTCTCGAAATGGGAGATGCTCAAATGACAAAATCTCGGACTCTCTGGCTGATCCCTGAATTCGTTTTTTCTTTTTTTGGGGGGGGGGGGGGTTGGGGTTTTAGGGGCGAATTTGGGAGATATAAACCACCCCCTTTTAAAAAAAACAAACTTTTCACACCAAAAAATTTTTTTTCATTTAAAATTAAAGAGCTGTACCATCACATCTTATATCTCATCTCTAAATCTGTGTCGTTCTTACATCTCTTCTGTTATTATGCTCGTTTCTGTCTCCTTGCTCGTCTTGTTTTTCTCATGACTCCTTTGCCCTACAAACTACACTTACCAAGTCACTGTTTATTATTTTTCGGCATAGAAATTGTTGCATAAATTTTTGCTGAATTGTTTGCTCGTGTCTCACTGCCGAGTGACAACAGTTCCCCCTGCTCGCCGCACAAAGAAATGACATACTGACTTATGATTAATATGAAATAATTAAAAAAAGGTGTTAAAACCCCACAATGTCTGTCACATTTATTTAATCTGTTTATTTCTGAAAAAGAAAAATAACTGTAAACAAACACAAGTTTATAAACATTTTAGGGTTTACTGACGGTGTCCTCACATTGGAAGACGGGAAATAGTGAGCGAGTGTGTGTGCACTTGAAATCAGAGTGCACTGTGGGTAAAAAGTAGTAAACAGATTTAGGGAATGGGCTGTTTACTTAGAATTTGGATAACACTAAAAAATGGTTGACACCCTATTTAGGGCCCAGTATAGGAAGTAGGTGGTGATTTCGGTCACAGCCACACACTTTAGCTCATGAAACTCTCTCCTAATGAGATAAATCAAATACTTCAAATAAAAGACACACTGAAATTACTATTAGCCTATACATGACTATCCTCCTCATGTGAAAGTAGAAATTTAAGGTGTCCAAAATCACCCCCATATTCTTATATATTGTGCTATTTGAGGGAACGGACATTTGTAGTGGTGTCTGAATTAACATAGTGGACTTTCGAGTGCACTCATTTAATCCCATAATGCATCACAAGTGTACAACTGACACAGTCTCCCAGCACGAGCCACCCCAATAAAGTCATGAAATGCGCTAGAAGTTCTGAAAAGACAAACCCTTTATTTAATCATATAACAACATATACACAAACTTATATTGATAGACAAAAAGATAACATGTAAATATTAAATGTAAATATATGTAAGAATATTTGCAGAAAGTGTTACAATTAAAATATGTATTGCTTAATTTAGTGTTATTAGGGCTATGTCAAGTTAATTGTGCAACAGAAAGGTATATTATCAATTCTGTATGATAATTTAGAACTAAAACAGAAATCACATAGAACTAAATGATGATCATTTTCTATAGTAGTAAAGACTGAATGACTAACTCCACCTGACAGTTATCTTAATGAATAAATAATCATTTTTAATTTAGAGATGAAATTAAAAAAGAGGTGAGTAAAATGCTGTTACATCAGTGGGCAATGACAATAAAAACATCAGGATGTCATAACTTTACTGCAGAGACAGCCTGAGGGCACAAAGGTTACTGAGGTACTCATCATTGTGTACAAAACTCAGAGCTTTCTCATAGCACTTAATGGCCTGACGCGTCTCTCCTTTCTCTTTGTGGAGGAATCCGTGTATGCCATAAGCCTCCCCATCCTCTGCGTTGTTATTAATGCGTTTGTCTGCGATCATTTTCAAAATGTTGGCACTTTTCTTCCCTTCAGGTGAAACTGGGCACATCTTCAGGCATTCCATGTAGTGCTCGACAGCTAAAGCTTCACATCTTTTGCAGTGCAACTGGAATTCAGCGTAATAAAAATGCACTGCGTACATATCGTAATTTTTCTCTTTGTCCATTTTGAACAGCGTCTGAAACAGATCTTCAGCCTGTGCCATTTCACGCTGTTCTCCGTAGTGCAGTGCTAGATCACTCCGTGCATGGATAAAACTGGGTCCCAGGGTGCTAGCCGTTTCTAAATGGTAGATGATCTGATCACGAATCTGTTGAACCTCAGAATTGGCGTGGTGACTTTTATTCTTCAGAAGTTGGGTTTTCTTTGTCTTGTAGCAGAGCGCTAACTGATGATGCAGGAATTTTGAATTCGGTGAGTGTTCCAGTGCTTTGGACAACACAGCAATAGACCTGTCCACATCTCCTCGATTCCTGAAGAATTTCCCAGCATATCGAATGACATGTGGATGATCTGGAGATTCTTCTAAGGCCTTCTTTACCATGATTTCAGCTTCATTGTAACTTTTGTATACAAGCAGACGCAAACCCAGGAGGACCTTAAGAACATCATCATCAGGATTTGTTTCGATGGCTCGTCTCAGTTGCTTAATTGCAGGTGAATTCTTAAGAGTGAAGCCTGCATATTCTGTCCGATGCAGAGCAATGGCATAACCAGCGTTCCACTCACCTTTCTCTGGTTCCAGTTCTAAGGCCTTCTTGAAGCATTCTTTGGCTCTGTCATAATAGTTCCTACAAAACTTAAGGTAGGTCCATGCCTTCTCACCAAGCACTTCTGGAACAGATGAAAACTCAGTTGAAAGGATTTCATGTATCTTCTGGAGTTTCTGCAGGTAACTTTCACACTCTGTATAGTTCTTCATGTGGTAGTTTACCCAGGCAAGGTTTCCGTAGGTGACAATGAGAGATTTATGATACTCGTCCCCATAGCATTCTGTGTGGAGCTCCACAGATGTCATGAGACTGCTCAGTGCATCTTCTGGAAGCCCCAGAAGGAATTTTACATATGCTAAAGCCCTGTAGGTTTGTGCTTGTAGTTCTTTTTTCTCAGGATTCAATTTAAGCTGATCTTTCAGCCTGTTGGGAAGATCTACTAGATCTAGATCATCTTTGATCAGAGCCCAGGTGAAGTGACATTCCAGCTGGTCAAGTTTTGTCCTCAGAACTCTGTCTTGATCCATACTGGTGAAGAAAGACGAATTTTAATCTGCATGTTTCTTGTCATTCACCACAATTAGCATTTACGTAACATTAATAATATTTAGCAACTGTAATATTTAAATGTTAGTTTAGAAATGTAGTGTGGAGATAGACGTGAGAAGATCTGTAAAGAAAGGTTGAAGGAGACTGGTAGCGTTCACTTGTATATTTATGAAATATAATATTTTAGTTAATTCTGAAAATTGCAACTTTCTATCACAGATAGTTGTTGGTCCTCCTATTAGTTCAAATAGAGTAACTGCGCATCTTTGTACATACAGTGTATGTACAGTAAACACTAGAAATCTTATATTATATACTCATATTATTATAGGCAAATGATATTATTAGAGGCAAACACTCACCTCATTTTGGATGTCTGTATGATAAATATTTCAGAAGCCGTCTGATGAGGAAGATGGTCCAGGCGCTGCTTTAATATCCTTTCCCAGTGACAGGAGGGTCAAACCCTAAACAAAAACTGAAACTTCAGCTGTCAAAAGGGGGGGGGGAGAGAAACCCACAGAGAGAAAAGAGAGAGAGAGAGAGAGAGAGAGTGCTAGGAATGTTAAGTTTAAGTTTCTATAAATGCTTCTTTTACTCCTCAGGTAACAATAAAATTCCTACCAAGCTGTTGATATCTGACCAAGACGAGCAGTTTCTCATAGATAATCTATCTATATCTATATCTATCTAGCTATATAAATATGTATAACTAATCTCATGTCAAATAATGGCAATTTGATAAGATTGAGGCACTGTGTAAGAGGAACAAATTGTATTCATTTGTTTTAATAAATACCTGATGTCATTCCCAAGCAGGAAATAAAAATGCATTGTAAAACAGTACAAACCCATAGCTGTTCTGAAATCATTCTAAACAACATCTTCTTGGAGCTTATTGCTTTAATCTGTGATCTTCTGGTAAATGTGTGTTTAAGCAGATGATCAGTGTTTCAGCTCATTTCCTGTCGTAGCTGTTTACACACACAGACTGCATGTGCTGCAGTGATTCCTTTTAAACTCACTCAGAAAATTCATCATTTATCAAGCTGGTGAAGATCTTCTCACCATAAGCCTCGGCTGCATTGACTTTGGCATATATATTGGTAGACTTTGGCTCTGCAGTCTTTAAAAAGTGCTGGATGCATCTTCTGAGCAGCAGGAAAGCATCTTCCAGACCTTCTCTCCACAAACATCTGAATAAGGAGCTGTTATGACAGTGAAAAGTAGAAATAAGAAAAATTAAACAATACAGAGTTGGAATAAACTCAGCAGGTTTATTGAACAGTCTTAGTTGTGTTTTCAACATTCACTTTCACTTCGTCTGTGATCAGAAACAGGTTTGATTAGAGACGAACTGTCCCGTGACACTATTATATACCTTGAGATTAAGCATCTTTTATAAAACGTTTTCTTGTTTTAATTTGATGTTCAACATTCACACATTCATTTACTTAACAAGATGAAGTTTTGTTCATCAGAGAGAGCGAGGTTGCCTTAAAGACAAATGTCATATAAATGCTTTTTTTGCATCACGACACTCCTCAGTGTCAAACGTTTCATCTCTGACCAAGATATTAATTTTTGACATGTAAGTCTTAGACCAAGAAACAATAACAATGTATAAAACTAAAGTGCTGTATGGAAGAAACTCATTTATTAATACAGTTAATTAATAAACAATTCAGTATTTTTTTATGCGTTTTGCCGAAAAGCCACTTTGGGTCTTACTGATTATAGTCCCAAAATCATGTCAAAAGCACCATGAGTGAGTGTTTTTGGATTCCAATTTAACAGCCTTTCTGAGCCGTGTGACTGTTTCACTGTTTCTGCACTGACTAGCCTGTCTTTGTTTAAGCATCTATTTCTAAAATAAAAATAAAAAAAAATTGTTTATTTGTTTTCCATTTTTTTACATTGAAAACAAATATGGAACGAATGGAAGATACACAGATTCATTTGGATCAGCACATTCCTGTTAACAAAAGTAATTTACCACAAAACCAAACCCATCAAACTGTGTTTTAGTTTCATGTTCGCGACATCAAATGTGAAGAAGCAGTTTGAACAGAATGAGTTCACAACAACACAAATAACTCTAAAACACAGTTTTCACTCTTAAAATGAGGCATCATTGAGTACGATTATACACATTGACTGGTTAACAGTAATAAATGTCACGTTTACTTTAATTTACACAAAGCAAACAAGTAAATCATTTGCATGTTTCTATTGCTCGCCTGAGCTGTTTAATGGCAGGTGAATCCTCTGGACTAGCACACTTCGTTTCTGTCCTATACAACACAATGGCATAACCGGCGTTCCACTTGCCTTCTTCTGCTTCCAGTTCTAATGCCTTTCTGAAACACTCTTTTGCTCTGTCATAATATTTGCGTGAAAATTTGAACAAGGCCCAAGCCTTCTCACCGAGAACCTCATGAGGAAGAAAAGAAGCGGAGACGGCTGGACGTTGTCCATTGATCTCTCTCAGCTTTCCCAGGTAACTTTCGCATTTGCTGTACTGTTTCATGTGAAAGTGTAACCAAGTGAAATTTCCATACGTGACCATAAGCTTTTCTCACAGTTGTCTCTGTGACACTCTTTCATGAGCTCCACAGATTTCTCCAGGTTTGTTAGGGCTTCATCATAAGAGCCTAGAAGGTACTTGACATACGCCAGAGAGTTGTGTGTGTGTGCGGTCCCCGTCTTGTCTCCCAGACTGAAGTCGTATTAAATGATCAGTGATGTTTGTGTCCTCTTTTCTGAAGTCCCAAGTGAAGTGACATTCCAGCTCGACTAGCTCCGTATTAAGAGCTTCATTCTTCGTACAGCTGCATTAAATAAGAAGCCATGTATGTATTTAATGCCTGTATTTAATCATAATATGCAACACATTTGTTGCTCACAGTCTGAAATGGGATCTTACATGTGTAACCTGCAGTATTACACAATAAAACGATAAAGTCGTACCTCATTTTCTGCATCTCAATCACAGCAGGATCAAAATCGAAACAACTTCCGGTGGTAAAAGTGAAGCGTGTTTCCCGACGTCTGTGTTGTGCGTGTGTTATCGATTATTGATTAGTGAATGTGTTAACATGCAGTTACTAAAGTGCTATTCAAGCTCGATGAACAGTGTGTGTTACTGTTATATCTGTCATAATAAGTCAGATGAGAAATGTTAACACCATTTGTGCATCATACCTGTGGTAACAAATGAAAGACAATGAAAACTTTACTGTATTTCCACATTTAAAATTGTTGTATAAAGTAGCTGCTTGACCTTCTGTAATGTTTATTGGTTGATGCAGAGCTGTACCATCACATCTTATATCTCATCTCTAAATCTGTGTCGTTCTTACATCTCTTCTGTTATTATGCTCGTTTCTGTCTCCTTGCTCGTCTTGTTTTTCTCATGACTCCTTTGCCCTACAAACTACACTTACCAAGTCACTGTTTATTATTTTTCGGCATAGAAATTGTTGCATACATTTTTGCTGAATTGTTTGCTCGTGTCTCACTGCCGAGTGACAACAGTTCCCCCTGCTCGCCGCACAAAGAAATGACAGACTGACTTATGATTAATATGAAATAATTAAAAAAAGGTGTTAAAACCCCACAATGTCTGTCACATTTATTTAATCTGTTTATTTCTGAAAAAGAAAAATAACTGTAAACAAACACAAGTTTATAAACATTTTAGGGTTTACTGACGGTGTCCTCACATTGGAAGACGGGAAATAGTGAGCGAGTGTGTGTGCACTTGAAATCAGAGTGCACTGTGGGTAAAAAGTAGTAAACAGATTTAGGGAATGGGCTGTTTACTTAGAATTTGGATAACACTAAAAAATGGTTGACACCCTATTTAGGGCCCAGTATAGGAAGTAGGTGGTGATTTCGGTCACAGCCACACACTTTAGCTCATGAAACTCTCTCCTAATGAGATAAATCAAATACTTCAAATAAAAGACACACTGAAATTACTATTAGCCTATACATGACTATCCTCCTCATGTGAAAGTAGAAATTTAAGGTGTCCAAAATCACCCCCATATTCTTATATATTGTGCTATTTGAGGGAACGGACATTTGTAGTGGTGTCTGAATTAACATAGTGGACTTTCGAGTGCACTCATTTAATCCCATAATGCATCACAAGTGTACAACTGACACAGTCTCCCAGCACGAGCCACCCCAATAAAGTCATGAAATGCGCTAGAAGTTCTGAAAAGACAAACCTTTATTTAATCATATAACAACATATACACAAACTTATATTGATAGACAAAAAGATAACATGTAAATATTAAATGTAAATATATGTAAGAATATTTGCAGAAAGTGTTACAATTAAAATATGTATTGCTTAATTTAGTGTTATTAGGGCTATGTCAAGTTAATTGTGCAACAGAAAGGTATATTATCAATTCTGTATGATAATTTAGAACTAAAACAGAAATCACATAGAACTAAATGATGATCATTTTCTATAGTAGTAAAGACTGAATGACTAACTCCACCTGACAGTTATCTTAATGAATAAATAATCATTTTTAATTTAGAGATGAAATTAAAAAAGAGGTGAGTAAAATGCTGTTACATCAGTGGGCAATGACAATAAAAACATCAGGATGTCATAACTTTACTGCAGAGACAGCCTGAGGGCACAAAGGTTACTGAGGTACTCATCATTGTGTACAAAACTCAGAGCTTTCTCATAGCACTTAATGGCCTGACGCGTCTCTCCTTTCTCTTTGTGGAGGAATCCGTGTATGCCATAAGCCTCCCCATCCTCTGCGTTGTTATTAATGCGTTTGTCTGCGATCTTTTTCAAACTGTCGGCACTTTTCTTCCCTTTAGGTGAAACTGGGCACATCTTCAGGCATTCCATGTAGTGCTCGACAGCTAAAGCTTCACATCTTTTGCAGTGCAACTGGAATTCAGCGTAATAAAAATGCACTGTGTACAGATTGTCATTTTTCTCTTTGGCCATTTTGAACGTCGTCTGAAATAGATCTTCAGCCCGTGCCATTTCACGCCGTTCTCCGTAATGCAGTGCTAGATCACTCAGTGCATGGATAAAACAGGGTCCCAGGGTGATAGCCATTTCTAAATGGTAGATGATCTGATCACGAATCTGTTGAACCTCAGAATTGGCGTGGTGACTTTTATTCTTCAGAAGTTGGATTTTCTTTGTCTTGTAGCAGAGCGCTAACTGATGATGCAGGAATTTTGAATTCGGTGAGTGTTCCAGTGCTTTGGACAACACAGCAATAGACCTGTCCACATCTCCTCGATTCCTGAAGAATTTCCCAGCATATCGAATGACATGTGGATGATCTGGAGATTCTTCTAAGGCCTTCTTTACCATGATTTCAGCTTCATTGTAACTTTTGTATACAAGCAGACGCAAACCCAGGAGGACCTTAAGAACATCATCATCAGGATTTGTTTCGATGGCTCGTCTCAGTTGCTTGATTGCAGGTGAATTCTCAAGAGTGAAGCCTGCATATTCTGTCCGATGCAGAGCAATGGCATAACCAGCGTTCCACTCACCTTTCTCTGGTTCCAGTTCTAAGGCCTTCTTGAAGCATTCTTTGGCTCTCTCATAATAGTTCCTACAAAACTTAAGGAAGGTCCATCCCTTCTCACCAAGCACTTCTGGAACAGATGAAAACTCAGTTGAAAGGATTTCATGTATCTTCTGGAGTTTCTGCAGGTAACTTTCACACTCTGTATAGTTCTTCATGTGGTAGTTTACCCAGGCAAGGTTTCCGTAGGTGACAATGAGAGATTTATGATACTCGTCCCCATAGCATTCTGTGTGGAGCTCCACAGATGTCATGAGACTGCTCAGTGCATCTTCTGGAAGCCCCAGAAGGAATTTTACATATGCTAAAGCCCCGCAGGTTTGTGCTTGTAGTTCTTTTTTCTCAGGATTCAATTTAAGCTGATCTTTCAGCCTGTTGAGAAGATCTACTAGATCTAGATCATCTTTGATCAGAGCCCAGGTGAAGTGACATTCCAGCTGGTCAAGTTTTGTCCTCAGAACTCTGTCTTGATCCATACTGGTGAAGAAAGACGAATTTTAATCTGCATGTTTCTTGTCATTCACCACAATTAGCATTTACGTAACATTAATAATATTTAGCAACTGTAATATTTAAATGTTAGTTTAGAAATGTAGTGTGGAGATAGACGTGAGAAGATCTGTAAAGAAAGGTTGAAGGAGATTGGTAGCGTTCACTTGTATATTTATGAAATATAATATTTTAGTTAATTCTGAAAATTGCAACTTTCTATCACAGATAGTTGTTGGTCCTCCTATTAGTTCAAATAGAGTAACTGCGCATCTTTGTACATACAGTGTATGTACAGTAAACACTACAAATCTTATATTATATACTCATATTATTATAGGCAAATGATATTATTAGAGGCAAACACTCACCTCATTTTGGACGTCTGTATGATAAATATTTCAGAAGCCGTCTGATGAGGAAGATGGTCCAGGCGCTGCTTTAATATCCTCTCCCAGTGACAGGAGGGTCAAACCCTAAACAAAAACTGAAACTTCAGCTGTCAAAAGAGAGAGAGAGAGAGAGAGAGAGTGCTAGGAATGTTAAGTTTAAGTTTCTATAAATGCTTCTTTTACTCCTCAGGTAACAATAAAATTCCTACCAAGCTGTTGATATCTGACCAAGACGAGCAGTTTCTCATAGATAATCTATCTATATCTATATCTATCTAGCTATATAAATATGTATAACTAATCTCATGTCAAATAATGGCAATTTGATAAGATTGAGGCACTGTATAAGAGGAACAAATTGTATTCATTTGTTTTAATAAATACCTGATGTCATTCCCAAGCAGGAAATAAAAATGCATTGTAAAACAGTACAAAAAAGATCAAGTGACTTAACCCATAGCTGTTCTGAAATCATTCTAAACAACATCTTCTTGGAGCTTATTGCTTTAATCTGTGATCTTCTGGTAAATGTGTGTTTAAGCAGATGATCAGTGTTTCAGCTCATTTCCTGTCGTAGCTGTTTACACACACAGACTGCATGTGCTGCAGTGATTCCTTTTAAACTCACTCAGAAAATTCATCATTTATCAAGCTGGTGAAGATCTTCTCACCATAAGCCTCGGCTGCATTGACTTTGGCATATATATTGGTAGACATTGGCCCTGCAGTCTTTAAAAAGTGCTGGATGCATCTTCTGAGCAGCAGGAAAGCATCTTCCAGACCTTCTCTCCACAAACATCTGAATAGGGAGCTGTTATGACAGTGAAAAGTAGAAATTAAAGAAAAATTAAACAATACAGAGTTGGAATAAACTCAGCAGGTTTATTGAACAGTCTTAGTTGTGTTTTCAACATTCACTTTCACTTCGTCTGTGATCAGAAACAGGTTTGATTAGAGACGAACTGTCCCGTGACACTATTATATACCTTGAGATTAAGCATCTTTTATAAAACGTTTTCTTGTTTTAATTTGATGTTCAACATTCACACATTCATTTACTTAACAAGATGAAGTTTTGTTCATCAGAGAGAGCGAGGTTGCCTTAAAGACAAATGTCATATAAATGCTTTTTTTGCATCACAACACTCCTCAGTGTCAAACGTTTCATCTCTGAACAAGATATTAAAAAAAATCCTCATTTATCAAGCTGGTGAAGATCTTCTCACTATAGGCCTCGGCTGCATTGACTTTGGCATATATATTGGTAGACTTTGACTCTGCAGTCTTTAAAAAGTGCTGGATGCATCTTCTGAGCAGCAGGAAAGCATCTTCCAGACCTTCTCTCCACAAACATCTGAATAAGGAGCTGTTATGACAGTGAAAAGTAGAAATAAGAAAAATTAAACAATACAGAGTTGGAATAAACTCAGCAGGTTTATTGAACAGTCTTAGTTGTGTTTTCAACATTCACTTTCACTTCGTCTGTGATCAGAAACAGGTTTGATTAGAGACGAAATGTCCCGTGACACTATTATATACCTTGAGATTAAGCATCTTTTATAAAACGTTTTCTTGTTTTAATTTGATGTTCAACATTCATACATTCATTTACTTAACAAGATGAAGTTTTGTTCATCAGAGAGAGCGAGGTTGCCTTAAAGACAAATGTCATATAAATGCTTTTTTTGCATCACGACACTCCTCAGTGTCAAACGTTTCATCTCTGACCAAGATATTAATTTTTGACATGTAAGTCTTAGACCAAGAAACAATAACAATGTATAAAACTAAAGTGCTGTATGGAAGAAACTCATTTATTAATACAGTTAATTAATAAACAATTCAGTATTTTTTTATGCGTTTTGCGAAAAGCCACTTTGGGTCTTACTGATTATAGTCCCAAAATCATGTCAAAAGCACCATGAGTGAGTGTTTTTGGATTCCAATTTAACAGCCTTTCTGAGCCGTGTGACTGTTTCACTGTTTCTGCACTGACTAGCCTGTCTTTGTTTAAGCATCTATTTCTAAAATAAAAATAAAAAAAAATTGTTTATTTGTTTTCCATTTTTTTACATTGAAAACAAATATGGAACGAATGGAAGATACACAGATTCATTTGGATCAGCACATTCCTGTTAACAAAAGTAATTTACCACAAAACCAAACCCATCAAACTGTGTTTTAGTTTCATGTTCGCGACATCAAATGTGAAGAAGCAGTTTGAACAGAATGAGTTCACAACAACACAAATAACTCTAAAACACAGTTTTTAGTCTTAGAATGAGGCATCATTGAGTACGATTATACACATTGACTGGTTAACAGTAATAAATGTCACGTTTACTTTAATTTACACAAAGCAAACAAGTAAATCATTTGCATGTTTCTATTGCTCGCCTGAGCTGTTTAATGGCAGGTGAATCCTCTGGACTAGCACACTTTGTTTCTGTCCTATACAACACAATGGCATAACCGGCGTTCCACTTGCCTTCTTCTGCTTCCAGTTCTAATGCCTTTCTGAAACACTCTTTTGCTCTGTCATAATATTTGCGTGAAAATTTGAACAAGGCCCAAGCCTTCTCACCGAGAACCTCATGAGGAAGAAAAGAAGCGGAGACGGCTGGACGTTGTCCATTGATCTCTCTCAGCTTTCCCAGGTAACTTTCGCATTCGCTGTACTGTTTCATGTGATAGTGTAACCAAGTGAAATTTCCATACGTGACCATAAGCTTTTCTCACAGTTGTCTCTGTGACACTCTTTCATGAGCTCCACAGATTTCTCCAGGTTTGTTAGGGCTTCATCATAAGAGCCTAGAAGGTACTTGACATACGCCAGAGAGTTGTGTGTGTGTGCGGTCCCCGTCTTGTCTCCCAGACTGAAGTCGTATTAAATGATCAGTGATGTTTGTGTCCTCTTTTCTCAAGTCCCAAGTGAAGTGACATTCCAGCTCGACTAGCTCCGTATTAAGAGCTTCATTCTTCGTACAGCTGCATTAAATAAGAAGCCATGTATGTATTTAATGCCTGTATTTAATCATAATATGCAACACATTTGTTGCTCACAGTCTGAAATGGGATCTTACATGTGTAACCTGCAGTATTACACAATAAAACGATAAAGTCGTACCTCATTTTCTGCATCTCAATCACAGCAGGATCAAAATCGAAACAACTTCCGGTGGTAAAAGTGAAGCGTGTTTCCCGACGTCTGTGTTGTGCGTGTGTTATCGATTATTGATTAGTGAATGTGTTAACATGCAGTTACTAAAGTGCTATTCAAGCTCGATGAACAGTGTGTGTTACTGTTATATCTGTCATAATAAGTCAGATGAGAAATGTTAACACCATTTGTGCATCATACCTGTGGTAACAAATGAAAGACAATGAAAACTTTACTGTATTTCCACATTTAAAATTGTTGTATAAAGTAGCTGCTTGACCTTCTGTAATGTTTATTGGTTGATGCAGAGCTGTACCATCACATCTTATATCTCATCTCTAAATCTGTGTCGTTCTTACATCTCTTCTGTTATTATGCTCGTTTCTGTCTCCTTGCTCGTCTTGTTTTTCTCATGACTCCTTTGCCCTACAAACTACACTTACCAAGTCACTGTTTATTATTTTTCGGCATAGAAATTGTTGCATACATTTTTGCTGAATTGTTTGCTCGTGTCTCACTGCCGAGTGACAACAGTTCCCCCTGCTCGCCGCACAAAGAAATGACAGACTGACTTATGATTAATATGAAATAATTAAAAAAAGGTGTTAAAACCCCACAATGTCTGTCACATTTATTTAATCTGTTTATTTCTGAAAAAGAAAAATAACTGTAAACAAACACAAGTTTATAAACATTTTAGGGTTTACTGACGGTGTCCTCACATTGGAAGACGGGAAATAGTGAGCGAGTGTGTGTGCACTTGAAATCAGAGTGCACTGTGGGTAAAAAGTAGTAAACAGATTTAGGGAATGGGCTGTTTACTTAGAATTTGGATAACACTAAAAAATGGTTGACACCCTATTTAGGGCCCAGTATAGGAAGTAGGTGGTGATTTCGGTCACAGCCACACACTTTAGCTCATGAAACTCTCTCCTAATGAGATAAATCAAATACTTCAAATAAAAGACACACTGAAATTACTATTAGCCTATACATGACTATCCTCCTCATGTGAAAGTAGAAATTTAAGGTGTCCAAAATCACCCCCATATTCTTATATATTGTGCTATTTGAGGGAACGGACATTTGTAGTGGTGTCTGAATTAACATAGTGGACTTTCGAAGTGCACTCATTTAATCCCATAATGCATCACAAGTGTACAACTGACACAGTCTCCCAGCACGAGCCACCCCAATAAAGTCATGAAATGCGCTAGAAATTCTGAAAAGACAAACCTTTATTTAATCATATAACAACATATACACAAACTTATATTGATAGACAAAAAGATAACATGTAAATATTAAATGTAAATATATGTAAGAATATTTGCAGAAAGTGTTACAATTAAAATATGTATTGCTTAATTTAGTGTTATTAGGGCTATGTCAAGTTAATTGTGCAACAGAAAGGTATATTATCAATTCTGTATGATAATTTAGAACTAAAACAGAAATCACATAGAACTAAATGATGATCATTTTCTATAGTAGTAAAGACTGAATGACTAACTCCACCTGACAGTTATCTTAATGAATAAATAATCATTTTTAATTTAGAGATGAAATTAAAAAAGAGGTGAGTAAAATGCTGTTACATCAGTGGGCAATGACAATAGAAACATCAGGATGTCATAACTTTACTGCAGAGACAGCCTGAGGGCACAAAGGTTACTGAGGTATTCATCATTGTGTACAAAACTCAGAGCTTTCTCATAGCACTTAATGGCCTGACGCGTCTCTCCTTTCTCTTTGTGGAGGAATCCGTGTATGCCATAAGCCTCCCCATCCTCTGCGTTGTTATTAATGCGTTTGTCTGCGATCATTTTCAAAATGTTGGCACTTTTCTTCCCTTCAGGTGAAACTGGGCACATCTTCAGGCATTCCATGTAGTGCTCGACAGCTAAAGCTTCACATCTTTTGCAGTGCAACTGGAATTCAGCGTAATAAAAATGCACTGCGTACATATCGTCATTTTTCTCTTTGTCCATTTTGAACAGCATCTGAAACAGATCTTCAGCCCGTGCCATTTCACGCCGTTCTCCGTAATGCAGTGCTAGATCACTCAGTGCATGGATAAAACTGGGTCCCAGGGTGCTAGCCATTTCTAAATGGTAGATGATCTGATCACGAATCTGTTGAACCTCAGAATTGGCGTGGTGACTTTTATTCTTCAGAAGTTGGATTTTCTTTGTCTTGTAGCAGAGCGCTAACTGATGATGCAGGAATTTTGAATTCGGTGAGTGTTCCAGTGCTTTGGACAACACAGCAATAGACCTGTTCACATCTCCTCGATTCCTGAAGAATTTCCCAGCATATCGAATGACATGTGGATGATCTGGAGATTCTTCTAAGGCCTTCTTTACCATGATTTCAGCTTCATCGTAACTTTTGTATACAAGCAGACGCAAACCCAGGAGGACCTTAAGAACATCATCATCAGGATTTGTTTCGATGGCTCGTCTCAGTTGCTTAATTGCAGGTGAATTCTTAAGAGTGAAGCCTGCATATTCTGTCCGATGCAGAGCAATGGCATAACCAGCATTCCACTCACCTGTCTCTGGTTCCAGTTCTAAGGCCTTCTTGAAGCATTCTTTGGCTCTGTCATAATAGTTCCTACAAAACTTAAGGTAGGTCCATGCCTTCTCACCAAGCACTTCTGGAACAGATGAAAACTCAGTTGAAAGGATTTCATGTATCTTCTGGAGTTTCTGCAGGTAACTTTCACACTCTGTATAGTTCTTCATGTGGTAGTTTACCCAGGCAAGGTTTCCGTAGGTGACAATGAGAGATTTATGATACTCGTCCCCATAGCATTCTGTGTGGAGCTCCACAGATGTCATGAGACTGCTCAGTGCATCTTCTGGAAGCCCCAGAAGGAATTTTACATATGCTAAAGCCCCGTAGGTTTGTGCTTGTAGTTCTTTTTTCTCAGGATTCAATTTAAGCTGATCTTTCAGCCTGTTGGGAAGATCTACTAGATCTAGATCATCTTTGATCAGAGCCCAGGTGAAGTGACATTCCAGCTGGTAAAGTTTTGTCCTCAGAACTCTGTCTTGATCCATACTGGTGAAGAAAGACGAATTTTAATCTGCATGTTTCTTGTCATTCACCACAATTAGCATTTACGTAACATTAATAATATTTAGCAACTGTAATATTTAAATGTTAGTTTAGAAATGTAGTGTGGAGATAGACGTGAGAAGATCTGTAAAGAAAGGTTGAAGGAGATTGGTAGCGTTCACTTGTATATTTATGATATATAATATTTTAGTTAATTCTGAAAATAGCAACTTTCTATCACAGATAGTTGTTGGTCCTCCTATTAGTTCAAATAGAGTAACTGCGCATCTTTGTACATACAGTGTATGTACAGTAAACACTACAAATCTTATATTATATACTCATATTATTATAGGCAAATGATATTATTAGAGGCAAACACTCACCTCATTTTGGACGTCTGTATGATAAATATTTCAGAAGCCGTCTGATGAGGAAGATGGTCCAGGCGCTGCTTTAATATCCTCTCCCAGTGATAGGAGGGTCAAACCCTAAACAAAAACTGAAACTTCAGCTGTCAAAAGAGAGAGAGAGAGAGAGACACAGAGAGAGAGAGAGAGAGAGAGAGAGAGAGTGCTAGGAATGTTAAGTTTAAGTTTCTATAAATGCTTCTTTTACTCCTCAGGTAACAATAAAATTCCTACCAAGCTGTTGATATCTGACCAAGACGAGCAGTTTCTCATAGATAATCTATCTATATCTATATCTATCTATCTATATAAATATGTATAACTAATCTCATGTCAAATAATGGCAATTTGATAAGATTGAGGCACTGTATAAGAGGAACAAATTGTATTCATTTGTTTTAATAAATACCTGATGTCATTCCCAAGCAGGAAATAAAAATGCATTGTAAAACAGTACAAAAAAGATCAAGTGACTTAACCCATAGCTGTTCTGAAATCATTCTAAACAACATCTTCTTGGAGCTTATTGCTTTAATCTGTGATCTTCTGGTAAATGTGTGTTTAAGCAGATGATCAGTGTTTCAGCTCATTTCCTGTCGTAGCTGTTTACACACACAGACTGCATGTGCTGCAGTGATTCCTTTTAAACTCACTCAGAAAATTCATCATTTATCAAGCTGGTGAAGATCTTCTCACCATAAGCCTCGGCTGCATTGACTTTGGCATATATATTGGTAGACTTTGACTCTGCAGTCTTTAAAAAGTGCTGGATGCATCTTCTGAGCAGCAGGAAAGCATCTTCCAGACCTTCTCTCCACAAACATCTGAATAGGGAGCTGTTATGACAGTGAAAAGTAGAAATTAAAGAAAAATTAAACAATACAGAGTTGGAATAAACTCAGCAGGTTTATTGAACAGTCTTAGTTGTGTTTTCAACATTCACTTTCACTTCGTCTGTGATCAGAAACAGGTTTGATTAGAGACGAAATGTCCCGTGACACTATTATATACCTTGAGATTAAGCATCTTTTATAAAACGTTTTCCTGTTTTAATTTGATGTTCAACATTCACACATTCATTTACTTAACAAGATGAAGTTTTGTTCATCAGAGAGAGCGAGGTTGCCTTAAAGACAAATGTCATATAAATGCTTTTTTTGCATCACGACACTCCTCAGTGTCAAACGTTTCATCTCTGACCAAGATATTAATTTTTGACATGTAAGTCTTAGACCAAGAAACAATAACAATGTATAAAACTAAAGTGCTGTATGGAAGAAACTCATTTATTAATACAGTTAATTAATAAACAATTCAGTATTTTTTTATGCGTTTTGCCGAAAAGCCACTTTGGGTCTTACTGATTATAGTCCCAAAATCATGTCAAAAGCACCATGAGTGAGTGTTTTTGGATTCCAATTTAACAGCCTTTCTGAGCCGTGTGACTGTTTCACTGTTTCTGCACTGACTAGCCTGTCTTTGTTTAAGCATCTATTTCTAAAATAAAAATAAAAAAAAATTGTTTATTTGTTTTCCATTTTTTTACATTGAAAACAAATATGGAGCGAACGGAAGATACACAGATTCATTTGGATCAGCACATTCCTGTTAACAAAAGTAATTTACCACAAAACCAAACCCATCAAACTGTGTTTTAGTTTCATGTTCGCGACATCAAATGTGAAGAAGCAGTTTGAACAGAATGAGTTCACAACAACACAAATAACTCTAAAACACAGTTTTTACTCTTAAAATGAGGCATCATTGAGTACGATTATACACATTGACTGGTTAACAGTAATAAATGTCACGTTTACTTTAATTTACACAAAGCAAACAAGTAAATCATTTGCATGTGAACTTTATGAATGTAAGGTAGTTTTGTATTGTATGGCTTGCCTGCAGTACATGGTGATAAAGCCTGGAGCTTTCTGAGGCTTAAACAATCATTTTACAAGTTAGCAAGAGTGTCTCCAAGGCCCTTGATGTACAACCAGACAATGTATGGTGTAATGTGAGCTATACAATAGTGCTATAATAAATAGATGCTTAAACAAAGACAGGCTAGTCAGTGCAGAAACAGTGAAACAGTCACACGGCTCAGAAAGGCTGTTAAATTGGAATCCAAAAACACTCACTCATGGTGCTTTTGACATGATTTTGGGACTATAATCAGTAAGACCCAAAGTGGCTTTTCGGCAAAACGCATAAAAAAATACTGAATTGTTTATTAATTAACTGTATTAATAAATGAGTTTCTTCCATACAGCACTTTAGTTTTATACATTGTTATTGTTTCTTGGTCTAAGACTTACATGTCAAAAATTAATATCTTGGTCAGAGATGAAACGTTTGACACTGAGGAGTGTCGTGATGCAAAAAAAGCATTTATATGACATTTGTCTTTAAGGCAACCTCGCTCTCTCTGATGAACAAAACTTCATCTTGTTAAGTAAATGAATGTGTGAATGTTGAACATCAAATTAAAACAAGAAAATGTTTTATAAAAGATGCTTAATCTCAAGGTATATAATAGTGTCACGGGACAGTTCGTCTCTAATCAAACCTGTTTCTGATCACAGACGAAGTGAAAGTGAATGTTGAAAACAACTAAGACTGTTCAATAAACCTGCTGAGTTTATTCCAACTCTGTATTGTTTAATTTTTCTTTAATTTCTACTTTTCACTGTCATAACAGCTCCTTATTCAGATGTTTGTGGAGAGAAGGTCTGGAAGATGCTTTCCTGCTGCTCAGAAGATGCATCCAGCACTTTTTAAAGACTGCAGAGTCAAAGTCTACCAATATATATGCCAAAGTCAATGCAGCCGAGGCTTATGGTGAGAAGATCTTCACCAGCTTGATAAATGATGAATTTTCTGAGTGAGTTTAAAAGGAATCACTGCAGCACATGCAGTCTGTGTGTGTAAACAGCTACGACAGGAAATGAGCTGAAACACTGATCATCTGCTTAAACACACATTTACCAGAAGATCACAGATTAAAGCAATAAGCTCCAAGAAGATGTTGTTTAGAATGATTTCAGAACAGCTATGGGTTAAGTCACTTGATCTTTTTTGTACTGTTTTACAATGCATTTTTATTTCCTGCTTGGGAATGACATCAGGTATTTATTAAAACAAATGAATACAATTTGTTCCTCTTATACAGTGCCTCAATCTTATCAAATTGCCATTATTTGACATGAGATTAGTTATACATATTTATATAGATAGATAGATATAGATATAGATAGATTATCTATGAGAAACTGCTCGTCTTGGTCAGATATCAACAGCTTGGTAGGAATTTTATTGTTACCTGAGGAGTAAAAGAAGCATTTATAGAAACTTAAACTTAACATTCCTAGCACTCTCTCTCTCTCTCTCTCTCTCTCTCTCTCTCTCTGTGTCTCTCTCTCTCTCTCTTTTGACAGCTGAAGTTTCAGTTTTTGTTTAGGGTTTGACCCTCCTGTCACTGGGAGAGGATATTAAAGCAGCGCCTGGACCATCTTCCTCATCAGACGGCTTCTGAAACATTTATCATACAGACGTCCAAAATGAGGTGAGTGTTAACAAAAGTAATTTACCACAAAACCAAACCCATCAAACTGTGTTTTAGTTTCATGTTCGCGACATCAAATGTGAAGAAGCAGTTTGAACAGAATGAGTTCACAACAACACAAATAACTCTAAAACACAGTTTTTACTCTTAAAATAAGGCATCATTGAGTACGATTATACACATTGACTGGTTAACAGTAATAAATGTCACGTTTACTTTAATTTACACAAAGCAAACAAGTAAATCATTTGCATGTGAACTTTATGAATGTAAGGTAGTTTTGTATTGTATGGCTTGCCTGCAGTACATGGTGATAAAGCCTGGAGCTTTCTGAGGCTTAAACAATCATTTTACAAGCAAAAGAGTTTTTGTGACTATTATCACTTTTTATCAACATTTATCAACAGGCAATGTGTATAATCATACTCAATCCCAAGGGAAACTGGTCAATGTGACGGTGGGTTCAGTCATTCAGTGATGGTTTCAGCAATAATAATAAAACACGGATATTATGACAAAATTCACTTCAATTTCAATTGCATGCAGTTGCTTTGCAGCGTCTTTGCGCCCCCTGCCGGTAACCTTTGTGAATGACGAGCTGTTTACGATTTCATTATTTTATTTTTACCTTTTAGTTTTTAAAAAGGAAGAATGAGAAACAAAACAGAACAAATGCATAAAAAACAGAATAAAGTACCAATTAATGATACACGGATTCATAACAAAGTAAATGCGGATAAAATAAGAAAAAGGTCCAAACAGGTCAAATAAATGCTCGTGCATTATTACTAGTATTATTATGTGTAGTAGTGATATTATAATTAAGTGTATGTAATAATCACACGTTACACATTTATTTTAATTCATTTAAGCGCTCGTGTTCGTGCACGACCGGAAGTGTCGCGGCGCTGCAGTACCTCGTCGTCCAGCAGGTGGCAGCATTTACTCCCTCAAACACTGAATGAAATGATGCTGTCGGGCATCTTTGGCACAAAATGTATTCTTAAATGCATTAAAATTTACCCCTGGAGTTGTGTGTGTGAATACTACATTAAATAATCGCAAGATTATTACATAAAGTGAGCACTTCACCCCCGCGTCGTTCGTGATTACACGATTACGAGTCCTTTTATACGATCATTTCTCGTTATAAATGCATTATAAATTATATTACTAATTATAAATTATGTTACTATATTATGAATATGTTATACATACATTTCGGTCTCATAGATTAACTCGTCTGATATAAAACAATTATAAAACACTTCCACTGTGGCACGGAAAACCCTGAAAAGTCCGACAGGAAAACCCATGTATGGGCGGGAGGGGGCGTGGTCTCAGCGCTATAAATACAGCAGCATCAGACACAAGTGCTTCAAATCAAACAGAAGAGCAGAAACGAGAAGATGTCTGCACTGCAGCATATATGGGATTGCATTGTGCAGTACGAGACCATACTGAAGTCTCCCTTTTTCCCAGTGCTCTTCTCTCTTACAGTCTACTTAAGCTTCTGCTTACCTTTTGTGCTCCTGGACACTCTGTCTCCCAGAGTAGCACTGATACAGAGATACAAGCTTCAGCAGAAATCCAGCGTGACATGGTCAATGATGTGGAGCTGTCTCGCTCTGTCGCTCTACAACCACGCGGTGTACATCTTCCCCCTCAGTGTTTTGCACTGGTACTGGAGACCGCTCAGCTACCCGGCAACAGCACCTGGAGCCCTGCAGGTTGTGAAGGATCTCACAGCCTGCCTGCTGCTCTTTGACTTCCAGTACTTCGTCTGGCATCTGCTCCATCATAAAGTGCCCTGGCTGTACCGCACTTTCCACAAGGTGCATCACAAGAACACAGCCACCTTTGCCCTGAGCACGGAGTACTCAGGAGCCTGGGAGACTTTGTCCCTGGGTTTCTTTGCAGCGGTCAACCCCATGATACTGAGAGTTCATCCTATGACAGAGATGCTGTTCCACATTCTGAACATGTGGCTGTCAGTTGAGGACCACTGTGGCTACGACCTGCCGTGGGCGACACACCGGCTGGTGCCTTTTGGGCTGTACGGAGGAGCGCCACACCATGACCTTCACCACCAGAAGTTCAAGTCTAACTATGCGCCCTATTTCACCCACTGGGACAAACTCTTCGGCACCTTACATTCTGAATGAATGGAACTCTGAACCTGGAACACAAACCGATTGCACATTTGTTCGAGAAAAGCTTCTTTGTCATTCCATAAATGAACACTTAAAAACTAAGAAGACTCTTGAACTATGAAGATGATTAGCTTTATGTGTATTTAATTGAATGCCTGTATTTAAGTGTGATTGTAAGACAACAAGGGTGTATGAGCGCAATATAAAACTTTGACCTTAATATTTATATCACTATATTTATATTTTGTACTGAATGTTGTTCTGGATTTTTTGCTGTGTTTTGTACTGGATCATGAAGAACAAATATAACAAAACTAAATAATAAAACTGTGAAGTAAATGCTACAACATATTCTGTGTGTGTTTATGATATTAATGCTCTGAATTTATACTCATAGATAATCTATCTAAAATATACAGCATGAATAAATGTCTGTCATAAGCATTTACAGTTAAAACACCAAGCAAATCACAAAATATAGTTATAACACCATCACTGCCACAAACAAAAAAATGGGGGAAAGTAATAGATTAAACGTATGTTATATATAAATATAAAGAATAAGAAACGCTATAGATTCTAAACATGTTAGAAGAAAGATGGCAGAACAGAAGTAAACATAATTAACGTAACTTTGGGGAAAAATGCTAGTATGCCCATGTGTATGTGTATACGCATATGAAAATATGTACACATTAGAATGTATACATGTTTTCATCATTTACTTTTCTGTGTTTTGTGTGTGTGTTTGATGTTCACTTACTGTTAAAATGTATTTCAGAATAATAAAAAAAAAAAAAATGTTTGGAGAAATGTTACATAATTTAATCTAAGCTTGGAAGAAAGTAAGGTGGTCTTGGAGGCGTCCGGCTGTATCAAAAGCTGTTTTGTTAACAGTGCTAAGAAATCAAATGGAGAGATTGTTCAACAGTTCCATATACTGTTACCTTATTATAAACCCTCCCTGAAAAAAAAATCAAAGATAAAGGCTAATAAAAACTGAAACAACAACACAAGTTAGATTTCATTTGCTGTTATCAAAAACAGTTCCTGTTGCACACACTGCTGGAAAGTGAATTTGTGTATTATTTAAACAGACATCCTGAAAAAGACAATGGAGAATTTCCAAAATCAAGGGCCAATTCCCAGAATTCCCATCATAAACAAGCAGATGAAGCCAAGCTTGTGGTTCAGTCATTATTACGGATGTGTAATCAGCTTTGATCTGATTATAATAATGTCTGGGGTGCACTATTGACTGGACGTGTAATCACAGTTTTACACTTAGAAGAAGTGACGTGTTGACCAAGTATGCTGACCATACTCACACTTTGTATTCTGCATTTAACCCATCCAGTTAGTGCACACACAGTACATTAATGAGTGAACACACACCCAGTGGCAACACTGCAGGACATGGGCAGAAATTGGGGGTTCGGTGTCTTTCTCAAGGACAACTCAGTTGTTTCTTGCTGGCACTGAGAATTGAATCTGTCACCTTCTGGTTACACGTCTGACTCTAACAGTAGACCACCGGCTGTTCATCCTTATGCTTTATACTCACTGACCAATTTCACAACTGTCATTAAAATGATGTTAACAAGCTGGTTTAAACATCTACCATTAATAAACTTTGTGTTAAATGGGTGGGAGGCCTTATTAATGCCTTAATGACAATATGTCACCAAGCAAGAATTTCAAAGAGGAAATATTACTGGTCTAAAATGAGCATTGTATTGCATGTGCACAGCTGTCATACCATCTGACTTCAGCATCTTTAAAAGAGTTCATGGCTACCTTAGAATAAAGGATGACTTTAATATGTAGGTATATTAAGGTATATTAATGTTAAATTTAATACAAAGTTTAATTAAAGTTTAAAGTATGTTGGAATTGATGTGTAATTTAAATGTACTGTATATACTCATTAAAATAGTTTATGGTAGTTTTTAGTTGAAAAGAAAGAGATATCTATGTCATATATCTTGTATGCTATCTGTGTACACAAGAAAATTGTGAGATGTGTGGTTTTCAGACCGGGGAATCCATTGTGAGGTCACATCCTGTTAGCAAAAGACAAACAATTCTTTATCAAGAAAGACAGAAAAAGTTTTATCTTGAAGAATATGGAATTGTTATCTCAGTTTCAGACACAGATAGGTCTGAGTGTGAAAAGTTTGGAATTTTAGCACCTGTTGTTGGACAATGATTGCTTAGATTCAAATCTCTATCTGTGGAAAATATTTCAAGAGTTAGAGATATTTTAGTCCAAAACGTCAGAGGATGATAAAAAGTGAAAGAGGAAAGACAAGATATAGATACAACAAAAGTGACTGAAATCCTGTTCCTCTGAGCACAAACATGGAGTGATACTTGTGTAATGCTCAGAGAACAGAAGGCTGTTATAATGCCTGTGGGGATAATGAATAATGAATTTAACATACTGGTATTTTGTGAGTGTAGAGAATAATTCTATTCCTGGAAGAGTGTCTGCAAGTGTAAGATTTTATATGCGTCTTTACTTCAGACTGGACACTTTGATGTGCCATTTTAAGTCTGATTGTGTATTAACATTATACAAACATAATACACACAAGTTTGCAAACCGGTTGAAGAAATTTAAATAAATATAAGGACCATAATGCAAATTGCATTTTATTATTGTAATTAGTACGTCCCTAAATAAATTATTTCTTATAACAGATATTTCCATAACACATTATTATTATTCACAGTCATGTGATCATATGGTGCAATTGTACACATTTGTCCTAGTCTGTGAAAAATGATCCAAGTAAGAATGTTATTGTACATGGTTCTGTATATTGTACTTTATGCACATGACCTGAAACCCTGATCGGTCTGTATGTGATGAAACAGGCTTTTGTAAAATACTTTTGAAGCATTTTTTCCACCGCAGGATAGTGATCAAAGAGTAATAGAGCCTACCTAATAACTGCTCATGTGACGTGTATCATGTCAGCGTCCTATTCTAGTGTACATCGAGGTTTTGTTGGGCAGGAAACAAGACCTCCAGGGGAAAAACGCTGCCACGCTGCTAACTTTTATTACACGGGTGTGTTTCAACCAAAAGCACAACACAAAATAAATGTAGAAAGTAACGTTTTGTCACACAGAAGTGGTCAGCTAGGCTTTTATTTTAAGAATAAGGATATAAAAGAGGAAGACGCTGTCTGAATGGCGTTTCAGCCTCCGGGGGAGATACGACAGAGATGAGGTAACAGTTAGGTCAGCTTTCACCTGTGGCTGCCATCAGTTTTCCATCAGTTTAGGCATTTTCAGTGACGTAGCAAAAACAGAACAACCATCAGTTTTCTAATTAAAGCCTTAATGACAAGAATACTTTTCATAAAGAAATCACGTAACATCAATGTCCTCAAATGTGCTTCAGAGAACATTATGATCTTGATTCCATCTTGTCCAATCAAGTGGACCATATTTTAGTTCACTTGATTCCAGCCCTGTGGGCATTTTTTTCAGTACATATTTTCACAGCTGAATCAATTACTGGAAAGTCATTAAAAAAGTAAATGGTGAAAGAAAAGCAGCAGTTGTAAAATGTTAAGACATGTATGATTGTTCAAGTATTCACATCCTGTACAACCCTGAATAATGAAAAGTGGGGTAAAACGGGGACAAAATCTTTCTTGAGAAAGATGTGCATGACTCAACAGCACCTGTGAAATGCCTTTGAGGCAATTTGAAAACTGAGATTTGAAAATAAGACGTCAAGAACATGTCCATGCAGATTCCCCTTTAAGTAAAGTAAAATTCAAATGACCCCTCAGATATGACACTGTATAGCATAGTATCTTGATCCTGAAGTATGTGTGGCTGTCGGTTATGCTTAACAATCGCTTCAAAATGTTTCAGGATTCACACGTTGTCACAAAAGTTTCCATATTCTGACAAAAAAAACCTTTAAATGTGCAAATACAGATTAAAACAAAGTTCATTGCTGTGTCCACTTTGTTTGCTCCATGACTGTATGTAGACACCAGGAAGTTGAAGTTACACAGTGACTGTAAATAGAAGAGAATATTAATCTTCGGTTATTTTTAGAATTAGGGAAGCAAAAAGATGACTCAAGCTAATGAAATGGGTGTGTGGAAGAAACTTACGGTCACGCCAGATTTTAAAATAGTAATGTGACCTAATAAAAGAGGAAAAGATTACAGCCAGATGATTTCAGAACGGAAACAAGAAAACTACAAAAAGAACAAAGAGTCAGTACAAACCTGATGATGCAAGATTAAAACTGTAGACAATGTTGGACAAATTGAAACACTCCTTAACTGACATAAATTGAGGTCATCTCTGACAATGCTATGATATTATGCAATTATTTGTATTTACCACATTATTTAAAGTTGCAATCTGTAACTTTTACCTCCCTCCTGCCATCTCTGTTTGAAACATAAAACTGCAGGTTACTTTACATACTTTTCTTATATGTTGAAGTCAAATGAAGCCAGACTGACATTTGCTGGGAAATCAGACCCGACAGCTCAATTTATAAATCATCTTTATAAACTTGCCGTTGTGAATAGTTCTAAACAGTGGGAACAAGACCATTTCATTAAACAGATCTGTGTAAATGCTGACTGACAAAAAGTAAACTTTATCTTTTTTCCTTGTTTTATTATTCAAACTGGAGGTTAACGAGTGTGGAAATAAAATTCACACAGACTTGAACCTTCAGTTTAGGAACTAAACTGATTACTGATAGCATGACTAAATCCAATGCTTTCCAACTTCAGATGAGATGAAGTTCATAAATAATCTATAAGAATAAGAGACAGAAAGACCCAAAACTAAATGTAATAAATAGGACTGTCACTATCTTCTGCTCTCTGGTTGCACGTCTAACACTCTACAATGCGGCCTAGAGAAAAGAATTAGTCACCTTTCTAGTGATTAGAAGATTTCTGGAGTGTTAAATGCCAGAATTACATCACACAACGTTCTGTTTGTTATCTGTCCTCCTCCAGCAGTGTGTTCACTACATTAAAGAGTATATGAAGAAAATGACTGATTCTTGAGGTACACCAGTGTAAAGGTGGTGTGATTTGGACGCTCCTCTCCAAAATACTACTCAGGATATTTGACGATGTCAAAAGCATCTTACTGAAGCATCTTACTGATCTTACCTATTAAATGCTTGTTTGGCTTCAGTGCATTCAGAACTGCCCTAGCTAACAGGAAACATTCTCAAAATGTTGGCTAACGTTCTCTAAAATGTATCTCAAGAAACCTTAAAGTATTGACAGATGAATGTTTTCAATGTTTTATGTCATATATATATCAAAAATGTTAATCTTAAGTTGTTAGTGGAACTTTTTTAAACATTACAGAAAAACTGTTTGAATAACGTTCTTATAAACACTAATGTTCATACATCTAAAAACTGGATGTACCTGTTAAATGTTTTTTTAATGTGTCTTCTAGACACAATTGTTATGTTAATAATACAATGCTTTTATGAATATTTAAAAAGAATCACAGAAAGACGTCATTATGAGATGCTCTGTACAAACTCCTCTGTATTCCTGAAGCTGAGATAAGAATCTTATCATGTCATTTACACTCTTCAAGTAAGTTCATGTAGTCTTACTGAGCTATGTAACAAGTCTCAGCAAGGCAAGCACTACATGTTTCAAACATCAAGAAGTGCTGAAAATGTTTCATTACTCATAAATGAAGGGATTGTTTACAGATAATCTTCACAGAGGCTCATTTATCTTTCTCAATGCTGTGTATTCTTTTTTAGGATTTAAAAGGTCAAGCTATGTACATTTGCATATGCAATACAATAATTAGCCACAGGAGAAAGTTTCAGTAAAATCATAATTGCCAAAACTTAAACCAATTCAGATGAATTACGTATTTTTTCCCCTTTACACATAAAAGGAACCGCAGGCAGAAATACCAGATGCAGAGAGAGGAAATTAAACAGAAGTGTCTGTGACTAAAATCCACCACCAAATAAACCACAGAATATGTTGTAAAGTCTTCCATCTGCCTCCAATTTTTCCTTTTGACAAGTTTTTATTTCTCTTCACCAGCTAATAAGTTTTAAAAATGTGTCCTAAAGCATCTAAAGCATAAGACACACTTGTTAGGTTTTGTGTGTGTGTGTGATAGTTTCATGTAATGACTTGCTCTACTTTTTTATCATGGGTAATTTACTCTAGCTGGTATTTTAACACGTCAAAACCACATTCTTGTGTTTCCTGCTAGTTTAAACTATTATCAGATCACCAGGTCAAGCATTATTACAAATGCCACGTGTGTAATGATTACAAACATGAGAGATGATTGTTGTTAACATTTTACCATTTAAAATCAAGATTTCCAATTGCACTTTAATAAAGACACAAACATAGATACTCCCGGATAAGACAATGGAAGAAAGAATCATTATTGAATTTTATTTTCTCAGAGTCTGAATGATCTGCAGTGGGTGACCAGTGCCCCCTTGAGGACATTGAGAGTAACTCTAACTTTCATCACAAGTTCACAATGAAAACTAGAAGGAAAGTCCAGCACTCACTTTCTGTTCACACTTTCCTTCCCACACCGTGATGCAATACATGGAAACATACGTAATGTTCAAACCAGATAAGCTTCAGAGGTAAAAAGAAGCTGTACAACAAGTTTCCATTCTAACTAGATATTGTTCATTACATGTTTGTATTGATGCATTTATTATTTTAATTGTATTGGATTGTTTTAAATTGTTATGTACTATATTAATACATTGATATTTTATTTATATTTATTTTAAGCTGTAAATAGTTCTGAGGTATTATTTACATTTACGCATTTGGCAGATGCTTTTATCCAAAGTAACTTACAGAACATTCATGTTATACATTTAATCAGTATGTGTGTTCCCAGTTATCGAACCGACAACCTTTGTGCTGCTAACACAATGCTCTACCTAATATTCCTTTAAAAGTAGTTCACCTGATACTTAAGATGACATCCTGAGGTCAATAAAAATAATCGTGTGATATTATATTCTCTTATTCTCTATTTTCTGAGACAATTTGCTTAATGTACAAGCCACAAGAGGGCCAAGCTGGAAAAGATACATTAAGACTGTATACAACCAGCTGTGACTGAAATGTGACTGAACAGTGAATTGTATTACAGGAAACAGAAAGTCAGGCAGTTTGCCATACAGTGACTGAATCTCTCACTTGATTCCAAGAGCTACTTCTACTAAATTCTCTCTCTCTTTCTGTCTCCATCATCTATCAATCTATGAATCATAAATGGAGTTATTCCAAACGAGAGAGCACATCAGAGACAGAGGTACAGTATCCACAGCGTGCACGCAGCTGTCAGGAGACATTCCAGATCTGGTTGTGAGGAGATGTTTGTTGATGTGAGGTGTCCAGTAAGACACAGGCTGGAGTCTATTAAGAGCTCAGCGGCTTTGCCATTTTCGGTCAAAGCACATTCCAGAGGAGCAGAGGTTCTGCTTAAAGAGTCATCCACATGCTCCTGCGGTACTGTTAATAATGATGCACAGAATTAAGAGTCTCTTCTACTTCTGCACGTCTGTGATCGAAAGGATTAAAGTGAGTTGGTTTATTTTAGAAATTAAACTGAATTTTAATAAATCGCTTGAAATGTCCTGGACGATATTTAAAATGTAACTTTTTGAAAAGTTTGAATGTGTCAGAAAACACATAACAAAAATGGTTTGAGGATCTTCTAAGCCGTGGCAGAACAGAAATCCTGGTTCACGCTTCAGAATAAAGTTTCTAAAAAGGGTTCTTCATAGTGATGCTGTAAAAGAAACATTTTTTGTTCCTCAAAGAACCTTTTAGTTAAAGTTTCTTAAAAGATTTTTATATCTTTTTCTAATCTGTAGATAATTTTTCCACTACAGAGAACCTGTGGTTCAACAGAAAGGAACCAAACAGCCCAACAAAGAACCTTTCAGGAACCTGTATCTTTAAGAGTGTAGAGTAAAGAGTGTAGAGTACAGTTAGTTTGGGACAAGGTGAGGTGTGGCTTATTCACAAACAACACAAAGAAACAGATATTGTGTAATAAGCATCATTTATTTTTGGAAACGTAATTGTCTTAACACAGTGTGTATTGTAATGCGTTGGGTGTCAACAGGTATTACATATTACGTATTACATATATTACAACACCAGTCATATGAAGACATGTTGGGAGTACATGTGTGTCATGTTAAAACGTTAAACGTCACTGCAGTACATTCACATCCTGTGTCCTGTACGTCGAGTCAGACAGATTATTGCAGTGACACAGAAGGGAAGTCCCATCTAAACATGTAAATGAAGCAGCAACTCTAAATATCTGTTTAATGTTAACATTATTGCTTTGTTGTAAAAGCGTTATTCAAACATTTATTCTGTAATGTTTTTAAAACATCCCACTAACATTTTAAAAGGTTTTTGATGTTAATGTATGTAACGTTAAAAAAGCGTTCCACTACCATTACTGCAAGAATGTTTTTGATAACTCTGATGATGAATATTTAGAGAGTGTTAGCCAACGTTCTGAGAATGTTCCCTGTCAGTAATGGTGAGACACTTACAGACATTCATATTTACAGCGCGCGCTGTATTTCTCTACTGCAGACTTTGTTTTTGTGTGATTTCTCAGACCACACCTTCTGAGGGGTCATTTTTTTCCTTACATGCCTCTGAGAGCAGCGGCCTGCCAAGACTCTTGTATTTACAGAACAGTTCCTTTTTTGGTGCGATAAGGCCGCACATACGGCTGAAGAGGACGGATAAACGAATCTCTCTCTCTCAGTGAGGACAGCTGAGCGGAAAATGGCCTAAAAAGAGGCAGACAAATACTGCAAATGTGTTTACTGGAGAATAATTGGGACTGACCTTTCCCCTGTCAGGAATGTATCCAAAAGGGAAAAAAACACAGGATATAGGCAGCCCTGCCTGTGGTAAACTGATGTGATTATTGGGTGTGTGTGTGTTGCATCACAGTCTTTTTTCACTTATTTGTAATTGTTACAATCGATTCCTTCCATCTGTGTCAACCTGTCATTCTTTTGTGCTTCATTACTTGATCTGAAGATTAATCATAAGCATTTACATGAATTGTTTTCATTGTATCCTTGATCTGGAACTACAGACCGAAGCAGATGGACAGCTACCAAAAACTAAAACAAAAGCAATTAGTATCTTTAAACTTCATTCATCATTTCCCCTGTAATGATTCATAAATAGATCATCAGCATTTCACAAGTTCATTAGAAAGTAAACTGACTGGTTTGTTATGCTTTTTGTTGAATGCATTGTTTTGGTCTGGATATGACTGTATCATATCTTGTATTACTTCAGTCTCATCACCTGGGTTCTTTAAAAAGCTCTCTAGTGGTCAAGCATCTACAGGTCTCAATCATCAGGTAAACACGAGTTCTCCAGCATTTTGTTTAGAAGATTAGAAGATAAAACAGGACAGCAGTCTCAGAATCATGCACGTCTTATAAGACTTCTCACAATTGCTTGGTGCCACAGGACAAATGTTACGCTGTTTGTTTTGTGTTTAGTTTCTGTAGAATTATATAGTGTTTTAAAATGTAGTGTTCTTCAGTGGCCCTAGATGTCCCTGTATGTATTCTCTCTCAGTTAATATATACATCAGAGGAATTTTAGTTTTAATCTCAACTGCTTTGTGACACTCTGGAGGGATTTTAGTGTTTGATCAAAAACCATAATGTAAATATTCATGGTGTAGTTGTTTTGCTCTTTAAGAGTATGCAGGTCATGTGTGGCTATATTCAAACTGAGGATAAGTGGATTTAAAGGCATTGCCAGAAACATTAATTGTCAATTTGCTGTTACTTGTAGTAATTTTGTGGCACAAATTGTTAATTTGCATGTCTCAATATGGTCAGACCAATCAAGCTGCACCTTCAGCAGGTAATTTGCATTGGCTGCCATCGTCCACACGAAAAAATTGGAAAATGGCCACTGGAATGCCCTGTGATGAGGCAGGAGGATGCTGGGATTGGAGCGTTTTACTCCAAGTCATCCCTAAAAAGGCTTTAGTGAAGTAAGGCTGCCGATGTGAGCGCAGCCCAGACTCCTTGTTTGGGATGTGGAGGGTGCGGTGAGCAAGGATGAGAGCTACATAAGAACATCACAAGCCAGTAAGCAGCACACCATCACCAAGCGGCTACACCCCCGGCCAGCACTGTCAGGGTGAGTTCCATTCAACATGTATTTATATAGCACAAAATGTTTGTACAAAATGTTGCATTGTTTCAAAGCAGCTTTACATATAAAGAAAAGAAAAACAAAAAACTATGAAATATATTTATAAAATATATATAAATTATGAACTATATATATATATATATAACACATACAGAATACATGGTGTTATTTTATTGTCTCATAAGATGCATATTACTAATACTAATTAGTGATAGTAAGATTGTAATCGGTTTATTAATATACTGACTACATAATATACTGACAGATATAAATTGACTAAAGTGATAACTACAACACATTTGAACCATTTAAAGAAACGGGTGTGCATCAGAAATACATCTGAAATATGTCACAGCATCTGAAGAGTCAGTCAGTCAGTGTCAGTACGCATTATCAGGGTAACTTGCCTCACATCACTGAAAGCAGTTTTTTATGTTGTGATCTTTACCTGATGCTGAGAGTTTTGAATGCTTTATGTGTTGTGTGTGCAACAGATAATATAGTTTTGTTGAAACCAATAGTTTACTGTACATTTAGAAAAATGGTTATTGTAGAAACAACCTTTTTTTAACGTTTTGTTCTTTCTGTGGTTGGCTAGATAGTGGCTGTTTTTCACTGTAATTTTACCTGTAATTTTACTATATATATTACTGTATCTGTATTACTGTACTGTGTAATCTTTTTACACTGAAAATAAATGATGTGTTTTAAATAATCACCCTTTCTGTAAAAAATACTGTAAATACTAGTACAAGTAGTCCATTTACTCTTCAGGTTTTTGAATTACTATTTTGTAATCCAATGCTAAAAGCATATGCGTGTGATTTGTTTATAAGCAGTTACTCTGCATGTGCAGTATATCACAGAAGCAAAGCTGTCTGTGATCTTTATGCTGGTATCTGTCATGTGATTTTATGATGATGCTGAATGTTATCACAAGAGAGAGTTTGAAAATGAATGTAAACGTTTAAGCACAGAAAGGCTGTAGATGGCTTGACTATGACTAAATATGGTCCTTCTGGACCGGGACCAACCGCCTCCCTCCCCGCAGTCTTTCTCATAAACTGTTGCAGGGATGGAGGGAGGGTGAGCTTGGGAAGTCCAGAGTCTAACATGATTCCCCATCATTTCCAAATTAGGAAGTTTTCCGATGGTGCAACATTCACGTATAGAGACTTGAGGACACTGTAGTGACAAAAGAGGAAGACTTTATGAAAATGTAGATACCTTTTCCATTTGAAGAAATTACATTTTATACTAAATTTGAACCAGATATGAATCTTTTTTAATCATTTCTTGCATGAGTTAGAATTACTGTAATAGTTCAAATTATACTGCCGAAGCAATGCTTAAAATGTAGTTTAAATGAAAAAATGTTCCCTCACTGCACAGAAAATAAAGGCTGCACAATAATAACTTTATGAATGGACTTTTCACGTAGGCCTACAACTGGTAAGATTTCTTTGTAGTATGTCCATTCATGTTTTTAAGGAGTGGGGCGTGGTAAATATTTCTTTGCTTCTTATCACTGCACAACCCACACAAGTACCCCAGCTAACAATTGTGGGTTGTAAGAACGTTTCTCCAATGTTTCTTTTAAGTAACAAACCGTTAAAATGTTATTTTGAATGTTTTAAGTATTGGCATTGCATTCACATTATTGCTTGGTTATAAAACACTGTTTAAACATTTTTATAATTCTGTAACATTTTTAAAATGTTCCACTAACTACTTAAGAATGACATTTTTGATATATGATATATAACATTAAAACATTGTACTAATGTTACTGCAAGAACATTTTTTGATAATGTTGAGAAAAGTTTTGGAGAGTGTTAGCCAATGTTCTGAGAACGTTCCCTGCTAGTTAGAACAGTATCATAGATTTACACTGTTTTGTGCTTTACAGCCCAAGAAAGACCTGCTGTAATCTGACAGAAATAACAGGTGTTCAGCACATTAATGCTGTAGTGTCTGATTCTAACATGTCTGCAGTGATTGTCTCCTGCTGGAGTGAGGAAGGAAATCGGAGCTGAAAATGTGTGACGACGAGGAAAGCACCGCCCTCGTGTGTGATAATGGATCGGGTCTGTGTAAGGCAGGCTTCGCCGGGGATGACGCTCCCAGAGCAGTGTTCCCGTCCATAGTGGGTCGTCCCAGACATCAGGTGAGCGCAACACACTCCACTAGTTGGAGATTTGCGCCACAAACACTCCAGACCAAAAGCAACAAACACACAATATAAGATCACAAACTCGTCTTAATGATAGATTGGATCAGCACCAATCCAAGTTTAGTCTGTATTTATGTAATATTATGTTATCTTAATCTGACTGACAGTATGTAGTGGAAAACTGGACCGCTGCCCGGAGTTCCCGTGTACCAAAAAGATCAAAGTAGAGTTAACTGGAAATGACTCCTGACAGGAAGATCTACTGACTGTGTCGGCCTGTTTCGCTCTGTCTGCAGGGAGTGATGGTGGGAATGGGGCAGAAAGACAGCTATGTTGGTGATGAGGCCCAAAGCAAAAGGGGAATCCTGACCCTCAAGTACCCCATAGAGCACGGCATCATCACAAACTGGGATGACATGGAGAAGGTACGCAGATCCTATCAGCCAGTCCAACAGATAATGAACCCGTACGAGATAAAAAACAGATCCACAGCCTCTTCTATTATGTATATGAGACCAAAACAATGAGACCCTACGAGATGTAATACTGGCCGATAGTCTACAACCTTTCTAAAATACCAGAGAAATGATTAAAAAGTGTTGTGTGTTAAACAGTAGGTGTTTTCTTTAAAGGTGCAATCTGCAACTTCTTGGAGGATCAAGTTGAGCAAGTCCATG
>JAZGTH010000009.1:1967500-2020000 GCA_036877525.1 Chromobotia macracanthus
CTGAGATTTCTGCGGTCAAAGATACCAAAGTTTTCTTTGCTTATTCTGTTGTGGGACCTTTGGTTTAGACTAAAACTCGTGTTGATACAGTTTGTCAGTCCGCGCTAGAAAAAACAGCCTCGAGTCAGCAAAGAAAATCTGCTCATTGCCCAGCGCAAATATATTGCCTCAGTGAATTTGTATGAAAAACAGGAATATTTGTAAGCCTGAAATAGTCTTGAGTGAATTGAAAGCCAGACTCTGTATTTGTAGAGTAAACCTACTTCTGCAAAATCATGAATCATTTTAACCACTTTACATTTCCTTATGTTAGAATAGTAAGAACTGGAAATAAATCGCAAAGTAATAATTTTGTACTTGCAGAATATACAAAACTAGAAAATTTGATTAAGTTTAAAAATAATAACACTGTCAGTGTATATTGTGTTACACTGAGAACTGATATCGATGAACATCAAAATCAAATCACGCACACAAAACTTTCTTATTAAAAAACAATTCACACTGTAGCAGCCTCGTAATATGTCTTAATATGGCTCAATGGCGCCGCACTGAGGACAAAGCCATCAGATCAGAAGAGACAGCAGCTCTGACCAATAAAAACACCTGGCCACAAAAACAGCACATGATGCACAAAAGAAAAGCCAAACACCATCTGAACATCAACAGCTTCCATCCACTGCAGAGTCATTCCATTTCACAGTTCCTTTTTGTAAAAGAAATAAATACAAAACGCCTTCAAGTAAATGAAGATCTAAACAGATGTTCTCAGTGGTTTTTTGAAGTATTCTCACATCCCCTGTCATCTGAGGTCCAGCACTGTCGTTTTTGACTCCTTTACCACGATGTGCTTGCAGATCTGCAAACAGAAACAGCAGTTTTTCATTTCTCTAAATGTGTTTCACTTCTGTTTTACCAAAACAGATGCAAGAAAAGGCACATATAGCTGTTGATGGAACATCAGAGTTCTTACAGTGAAGAGAGGCGGGTCTTTAGAGTGGGGGTGAAAACCTTTCCGTCTGCATCCGGCCACTTCTCCCATTCCAGCACTGGTGAGTCGGAACACTCCGGTGCTAAAGCAGAAGAACAACACAGATGTTTCGCTGTTCTGTTTGCCTCACTGAGCTGCCCTCTCTCCTACAAACAATGTACTGTGACAGGTCAGATGTAATACTATGGTACTCTGATGTATATCAAAATGAAGAATATTTACCATATTCAGGTACCATGGCTCTTTGTACTCCAAAGTAATTCAATGGAAACGTAAAAAAAGATTGTGATTATATTATGGTACCATGACCAAGAAACATGACAGTACCATGATACCAGAACCATATATCAATCAGATCAACTGACTGGCTCATTTAAAACTAGTTACATCTGGAGATTATCTGCATCATGCTGTCTTGGTCGATTAACAGAATCAATTCCAAGTCTAAAGTCTTAAAAGGTTTGACATTGGTAAAACATTGATCTGTTTAAAAGTCACCGGTTCAACTGATGAATCTGTCATGTGTTGAATTCGTTTATGAACTGTTTTCTGGTTCACAGACGCTTAAATGCATCCGGTGTTTAACTATAAAACATCTATTGTTAAAGAATAAATTCATCTGTATCAATCTGCAGTAGAGCTTTTAACGCTGTAGACGGAAAGGCCTGAGGTTGTGTGAACACAGTGGAGGGTGTGAGGGTTTTCAGTGTCATACTCATTGTGTTTAGGTGAGCAAACAATAGCGATGGCCTCTGGTAACATGAGCTGATAAGAGCTGTGAGTGTGAAGATCCACGCTGGAGAGAAAGGCCGTCTGTGTCGGGTGTGTCTGTGGGCCAAACAAGCAAATATTTCAATTAGCACCAGTGCAAAGGGCTTTTCATAGCTGCTTACATTACTCCCATGTAGCCACAAATTGTTCAGCATAGTTCAGCATAAAAGCTCAGTAAATCATTAAGCTGGGTTTCCATGGTGATGCTTAGATTGGTGCCCCTTAAAGGTACAGGTCACCCAAAACTGAAAATTCTGTCTTCGTTGACTCACCCTTGTGTGGCTGAAAACATTTTTCTTTCTGTGGAACACAAATAAAGATATTCTACCATAAAAGTATCATATAAGTGATCTATATGAGTCATGTGCTACATTTAGAGTATCCTGAAGTCATGCAATAGCAATGTGTGAGGAATGAACTAAAATAAGGGTTGTTATGTTATTTTTTAAGTTCTTTTGTGACGTCCCTTTGCAGTTCAAATCAATGAAATTGTATTAAGAGAGTAATTAGTGCAAAGAATTTTCTCTTTTTGTGTTCCATGAAAGAAAGTCACGAGGAGTTAGCCATAGAATGAGTAAATGATTTTTTTTCATTTTTGGGTGAACTATCCCTTTAATATTGAAATATGCTAATCAAACAGATGAATTGGTTAAAACTGGTTTAGAATCAGATTCAAAGTGCATACTCTGATACTCCTTAATACATCAGCTTAACAGCTTACTCGAAAAGTTTAATTAAAAAAATAAAAGATACATTTTTTAGGAGAAATGAATCATCATCAGACTTTTCTTCAGATTTTTTCCTCGCTAAAGGTGTGAAAAAATAAACGTAAAGCCTTTGTTTCTTTATAAGACAACAGAAGAGCGAGACACTCACATGGATCCAGCCCAGTGTCAGGAGGTTATGATGGTCCTGGTAGCTGAACAGCTCTTCCACGTTCTCCATGTCACAATAGTCTGGTCCAGCCGACTGCTTGGGGACAATCACATGGGTGAGCATGAACTCATTATGAGTCTGTGGAAAAAGACAGATTTCCATTCATCTTAGGTGGGCCATATCTTCGTTTTTACTTTACACATCCACTTGATATTAGGACATTCAAAATGTCCAGTTTTCTAAACGATGCATTAACGTTACTGCTTGGTTATAAAAACATGATTCAAACATTTTTTTTAAATTCTGTAACATTATTAAAACACTATACTAGACTAACTTAAGAATAACGTTTTTTAAAATATGATATATAACGGTAAAAAAGATCTTCTTTTTGATAACATTGAGAGAACTTTTAGAGAACGTTAATCAACATTCTGAGGACACTTTACATCAAAGTTAAATGTTATCATATTTACTTCAGATGTCAAATGGAGTTTGCATGTTTTCACTGTGGCTGGGCTATAGCTGGCTGAAAGTGAGTTTATTTACACACTCATGTTGGTACAAACATGCTTGATGTTTTTCCAGTAAAAAGATGTTCCATAGAAGACAAGGTGAGTAAACAGATTCTCATTTTCATTTCTAAACTAACCCTGTAACAAAGTGTATTACCTTACACAGTGAGTTGCAATGCTTTGGAAAATCAGAAATAATTCTTTCCAGCTGTATTCAGATACACAGTATCTGTCATTGTACACACAGAATTAGGTGTGTGTGGTAGCATCTGAATTAAAATGATTAAAAATTAAAATAAAAAAAGCCAGCAAATTAACAAATGCATATGAATGAGGCTGTAAACGAATAGTTTCACTATTTGATTTGTGGTCAATGTGCAAGGAAGTCCTCTAAAGTTCACACACACACCCCTAGTATTTACACAAGCTGATTGTGCAACACTCACTCCTACCTGAACAATGAGATTGCAAAAGACTTATGATGCAAATAAACAGAATAATAACAAGTGACTTTTAAATACTCCACAATCCACATTCACACTCGCTTCCAAAAACATTAGTTGACTGCAGAGTAAATCTGGAATTTCAGTCACTGGTGGAATAAACGCTTGAGCGGTCTATTCAAATGACCATCACACCTGCAGAGAGGATGGTGTATGATCTTACCAGCTTTCCACAGAGAACTCCACAGGTCTCCACCCCTCTGGCCGTGTTGCTGTCAGCCAGAAGAAGAAACCTGTATGTCAGGTCTCGTGGAATTAAAACCCGCCTCAGGCCTTCCACGCACTGATCTGGAACCAGATGGGAATCTACTTTAGCATGACTAATAATACAAATAAGAAATGATGTAGGCTGAAAAAGCATTTTCACAACATAGGGATAGTTCACCCAAAAATGAATTTATTCATTTATTCACCCTCAAATCATTCCATATTACACCTGTATGACTTTTGTGCTTCTGAGGAACACAAAAGAAGATATTCTGTTGTATGTTGGTAACCAAACAACAGTGGCATCCACTGACTTCCTCTGTATGAACACAAAACCCCTCAGACATTTCTCTAAATATCTACTATTGTGTTCCACAGAAGAAAAAGGCACACACATGAAGGTAAGTAAATGATGGGTAAACTGTCTCTTTAAATGATTTTTTATTAAATAAGAAAGAAACCAACATTGAAGTCATACAAGGTCATTTTACAAACAACATCTGACCGTAGAATGCAGGGATTGACCAATAGTTTTCATGGATTTCTAAGAGTCGTGTTATAAATCATTAAAATAAACGGATGAGAACACTCACTTTGTACAGCAGCTAAAGTGGCAGCTGGTTTAGGGGCGGGGAGTGCTGGTTTATTACAACTGGGGTCAAGGCGCCAATGGTTTTTTGGGGTCTGGGATAAGCAGGGTCCATCAGTTTGCTCAGGCACTTTGGGGACAGCCTCTTCCCTGTGACTGGCCAGCTCCTGTCTGTGCAACTGGTCCTCGAAGTAGCGGAACTGCTCTGACTCAGTTTGCATTTTCCTGAGTTGTGCCACGCGCTGCCTCTCCTCCTCCAACAGAGACATCTTCAGAAGCCGATCTCCACACATCTCAGCAGCCGTGGCTTGGCTCTGCACAGACACACACAGCTGGTGAGAATCACTAATATCTTAAAAGGCACGGTACATGATTTTTTCCAGAAACATTTTTTGTTATTTTTGAAACATTTTTTTGTTCTGAAGGGAGGGCAGGATCTTATGATTTCAAAAGCTAGCTTGCTATTGCTAGCCTATCCGAAATTGCCTACCCAACCTTTAACATTATCTAAACATGAGGTGAATCTAGAACCAGAGGTCATGAATACAGTAATGGAGGAGTGAGGTATGAGTGCACAAACGTTTAAATACTTACTTGACTTTTCAGATATTCACTGTGTTCTTTGCTGTATTTCTCATGGAGAAGTCTCTTCAATTGATCCTTGCGGAGAAAAGCCACTTCCTGTAATTTCTGGACATAATAACAGTGGGACAAACATTAGTGGTTGTGTTACAGTGAGCATCAGATCAATACAAGCAAGAAAAGCCAATTACTTAGATTTTGCATTTAAAGACATTAAGCTCATTCACCAACATTAAAAACCTTCAGTTCAACATCAGTTCAACATGTGCTGCAGTTCAACATAACTTAATGTGCTGCTAAACCTTTTAAACTTTCAAAGGGCACAAAATCAAAACCAAATGTATTTAAATAAATATCCATTTAAAGCTGCAAGTTTTTACATGACGATCAGTGTTCAACACAATCTCCTTCCCTCACCCTGATTCACAACAGTAAGTTAATAATAATGATTTATAATTTCAGCTGTCGTGTCTGATTTTCCAGGAATGTCAGTTTGGCTTCATTTGGCTTCAACATACAATGTGAAAAGTTCATAAAGTGACCTGCAAATTTTTTTCAAACAGAGATGGTAGTGGAGAGTCAAAAGTTACAGATTGCAGTTTTAATATGTCATCTGACCAGAAAGTGCATGTTCTAATCAAAACAAGACTGTCTAAAACAGAGCAATAACTCCCTTTGGACCTGAAACCTGAAGCTGGTTTCAGTTCAATGTACTTAAATGGAAGCAGAACATACACCCACACAATTAAACCCACCGCGAGAGCATCTGGGGCTGAGAGCCTGACAGCTCCCAGATAACTGAGCAAGATGTTAATCAGATTTACAGTGTGTGGAGCGCCACAGGGCTCCATCACTTCCTGTAAGACACACACCAGCGTTCTTACCTTCATTATCAGCTGCTTTTCAGGTACGTTGCACTGCTGATAGTCTCTGTGACTGGGAAGCTTCTCCACAAATAAACTGTATAGTTGTGAAACAGATAAACAAAGCTATTGATTGATGGTAAGTAATTATACACTAAATATTAGGACAGAGGATATGAGGAATAATAAAATTGCAGTCACGATACATTAATTGAGAATCTGAACTTTAGAATACATTTCATATTTTAGAGAATACATATCATGACATATTTACTGTTTATTGGACAGTGGGACTAAAAGATTTCAAACACTGTAAGGGTACGCCACCAGTCAAAAGTTTAAACACAACATAAATGGAAGTATAAGAATTAGTTATTTTGCAGCTAACATTTGTTTAGATTACAGCTCTGTGCAGTCTGAGCTTTCCCTCGACCAACTTTATAAAGAGAACAGGATGTTCTGTAAACTGTACTGAAGAAGTTTAGTATGCTGAGACTTTTTAATGGTTTTCTTTATCCAAAACAATTCTCCCTTTTTTGTAAAAAAAAACAAAAAAACCATACATTAGCATTTAAGTGTAAGACTGGAGTTAAAGATATTTTAGATTACAAGAAACAAATTCCTGTCCAAACCTTTGACTGGCAGTGTGCATGAAGAGTAATAATGTTACAAGACAGTACGTGATGAACTTGTTGTAGAGGACAAATGCGTTCTCCAGACTGCCCTCCTCTAGATAAACAGCCGCCATGTGCTCCATCTCCACACCGGAGCGGAAATAGCGCCGTGGGGTGATGTCTTCATTGATCTCGATGTTGTAGCCCATTTTGCTGAGGGCCCGCACGCGCTCATCCGCCGGTAGAGTGATGTCTGTGTGGTCCGGCTCAGCCGCTAGCTTCTTCTGCAAAGCATCAGAGTGCAGAACATACATTTGTTCTTAAAGATATCGCAGGCCTCAGATACACACAACATAAGCTCTGTTCATCACCCAGCTTGAGCGAAACCGGAACACCCGGCAGAGTTCACTTCCAGCTCCCATACTCAGCCCTACACAGAGCCTCTGTTTTTAAGGTCACTGAAAAGAGTGGCCGTCTTATCAACATACAGCAGGACACTAATGGGCTCCAATAAGGGCCTGTAGAGTTGTTACACTTGTCAGTTTGTCAGTACGCACACAAAAATCTATGAATGTTGGTGGGGGGAAAAACTAAGAGTTGGAAATGTTTGGGGTGGGTGGACAACTGTGTTAGATCATGCATTGATGTAAAGGGGATGTGTACTTTGTGTGTGTGTGTGTGTTTGGGGGGTTATATCCGTTACCTCCCTCCCACTTCAGGATCTGCATGATGGAGCAGCTGCAATGGGAATGCTAATGGAAATGAGTCAGAGGGACCAATCCATCCCTACGACCCTCTCAGAGTAAGATCAGCTGTGCCCTTCCTCCCACAATGCCACTCACCAGTGTGCTGAAACTGAAGCCCTGGTCCATGCTGAGTTTATGATGCTGGCTAGCAGGCTCCAATCCTCCCTAAGTATCCATCTGTCATCTCCCAAGACGATTCTGAGCTGAGGAGCAAGAAGCATTGTATTTGGCAACACAGCAGCGTTTAGGAGGCCAGTGGGTCGATGCAGCCTTTCCGTTTAATGCAGGCAACAAAAATATGATGCTTTTTGTATACTCAACACTGGTTCTGGCTTTCACTTCGCTTTTGAGTTCCCAGTGTATTTTTTCGAATCTATTTACACGGCTACTGTGATCAGTGCATTTCCACAGAGATTATCAAATGAAATTTCAGTGTCTCTGTCCAAATAACAAGGTTATTCAGAATCTGTGCTACAGTTGCTATGACAGCTTGTTATCCTGCAGCAGAACTTGGTGACTGATGGATATTTCAGCTGCACTGGACAGTTGCTCTCTCTGAGGTCTTTCCCTGTTGGAAATCTTGAGAGCTGTGACACTTTTGCAAATGAACAGAAGCAAATGAATAAGTGTCACCACCATATAACAAAATATTCAGATTAATGCTGCCATGGCAACTTAAAGTAGATGCACTGTTAAAATAAAGAGATGTGAGCAGCTGATGAGATTTAACACTCAGCATCACTGATAATTAGGGCCTCGCATAATGTTCATTAATAATAATTCTTAGAAAATAATGATGACTATATCATATGAATGTAAAATATACAGTGCATATTAACTTTTGATAAATGCATTTTCACATTAACTCATCTGTAACCTGTTTTGGTTCAATGATTAAACCACTGTCTAGATACGTGTGGAAACTGGCAAAGAGATTTGTGGTTTAAAGCAACTGACACCAATATATGCATGATAAAACATAACTGTGTGTACCGATACCAGGAAGGTTTAGAAAGTCAAATCAAAAGCATTTTCAGACAGGGATGAGTGGTTCTTCAACATAGTTTAAAATTCACATGAACGAACCCACAGCCTACAGCAGCAAACATGATGAAGCCCCATTGTTCATACTATGTGCACATGTACTAAATATGTCAAGTAATAATGTTGTTATTTATTCATTTGCTGTCGTAGTGTATGTATTTATATAGAACTATATAGAAATATAGACTATATAGAAATGTAGCTGTACTTGTACCAGGAGGACTGGGACGGACAATCAGTATTGCTCATGATTTAGATGCCCAGCCAAAACTTTAAAGCAAAATTAGTTACAATAATACAGATACAAATAATAGAGATAATACAGATACAAATAACAGAGATCAAATAAAACAGATCAAATAATAGAGATAATACAGATACAAATAACAGAGATCAAATAATAGAGATAATACAAATACAAATAATACAGCGAGAAACACAAACAATAATGTATGGAAATAATGTACAGATGAAGTAAAACAGTTACCTGCGCTGTTGTGAACGCATGCTGCTCACTCATCCACTCGCGTACAGTGAATACAGGAGCAGCTTTGCATTATTTTATATCATCATCATCATCATCATCATCATTATTATTATTATTAACTATCGACCTTTTGCTTTAGTTGACCTCACATTTAAGCTTTGTTTTCGACTTGATATGCGCACAGGGCACGTTTTTCAGAGAGAATAAGTCGCGATGTCAGGCGCTTTTGCTCCGAGTGAGACTGCGCGTTCAGCGGCGGGGTGTTAAAAGCTCGTACGCACCCTATCTAGACAGCATCATAGTGAACAGGGCCCTCTAAAAATGCAGCTTAGCTCACTAAGTTTTGAAACACAACCCGTGCGATGGCTAAAGGGAGTGGGAATAAAAATGGCAGCCGATGTAAATGTGAGCGAACGGACGTCACTATATAGTTCACAAGAGTGATTGACACACGGACAGAATGTATTCAGCGTATTAAACAGATGTTTATTATTCTTATTATTGAGATCTTGTCTTGAGATTATTTATTTTACATCTGAACAGTGTGTTGCAATGGTATTTCTGCAATGCAAAAATGAAGTTTGATTAAAAGGTTGCCACATAAAATATATCATGTGAGTTTAGATTTAACCCACCGGATGGCGCACAACTCCTCTTCACAAACGCTGATTAAATCTTTTTATAACATGTATATTTTATTACGAAAAGTATTTCTTCGACAGGACTTAAATGTTAATAGTTGCTTTAGTTGAGACAATGTACCTCCGTGTTTCCGATATTTTATATTAAACCGAGCTTGTGTCGAGACGTATTTATCATAGACATATTGTTTTGTGATTTGCGTATTTTATTATTAATCGTAATCATTATGTCATAGTTAAACGCTAAATTTACAGACACGATAACCAGACAGAAAACGCCGTCAAGATTAAATGGTCAAATTAAGTCCATTACTTTCACACCAATACTTCCCCATAGCTTTTATCTTCCGCTTGAGGAAATGTTTTTCATAATTATAGCCTTGTTGTGATACCTGTTTAAACTGACCTGGAGTCAGTCGGTACAGGTTTATAATGGGTGCGCGTGAACGTAGCGGTGACGAACGCAGCGCAACACCTGAACAGGAGCGGTGACGTCACTCCGCCGCGTCACGTCAGTGGTCGCGCCCTTGTGTGAATCGTTTACTAGCAGGCTGGTGTTAAACAAGTCACGAGAGGTAGTTAGTTTAATGTTTAGTTAGTTTAGTTAGTTCTTAAACCTCGGGTTAACATTTCTAGGCTCGTTTTGTGACCCATCGGGGGAGAGAAAGTCAAATGGGGATATTGTACTCAGAGGTGAGTAACGCGAACTGCTGGTCAACCGGAATCACACGCTTTATAATCGATCAGGAGTGATCAATAATTCTTTCACTAAACTTCATCTCTTGCGCTTTCTGTGTCTTATGCCTCTGTTCTGTGTTCACCTCTCTGTGTGAATATGCGAGATGTGTTTTTTACTCAACCAAAACGCATGAAACTTTTCTCTTCTCTGCTTAAACCACAAAATAATGAAGATCAGGCATACAAATGGACTGTAGAGACCGTCTTATATATACAGTTTACTTAAACATGTAAAGGGTTATTATTGCGTTTTGACACAACTGTTTGTTAGGTAAACACACTTAACACTCTTTATTTAAGCTGTTTGGAAAGGGTGTGTGTGTCCTGATCTGTCTTGATTAGGATGTCACCAGACCTGTTACACTTCCCCCGTATCTGATATTAAGTCCATCATGTCATGATGTCGCCTGTGTAAACTGATTATTTTAATGCATTAGACCTAATGTCATGTTTCGTGGATCTGTTTTCTGTCTCATAGCCCATGTGTCAAGCAGCATATGAAGAAGATGTCCACAAGATGCGAGAGCTGATCCTGGCCAATGGTGGAAATGTGAACGTTCAGGATGAACGAACAGGAGACACACCGATCATCGCCGCCTGCAGACGTGGAAACGTCCGAATCGTCAGATACCTTCTAGATCAGAATGCCAACGTGTCCATTAGAAATAAGGTATCGCATATGTGTTCAGTTTGATGAAGATGCCAATCTTAAACTTTATTATTGTAATGTTGTTCTAAATGCAGGTATGGGAGGAGCCTAACCATTCTGTCCTGTCAATCATCTCACAAGTATATGTAAACAGTCGTCCACCTATTGCCAGTTATGATTTCCCTGGCGTCCATCACAACCACTCTACAATTTTCATTTACCTTCTAAATATCTAGAGGAGGGGGGTTAGCTCAGAGCTTGAGCCGAGTCTCAGTATCATACCCCTCCTAAAGCTGCAATTCCTTATTTTGGTCAGAAATGAACATAAATTCAGTTATTGAACAAGTACATGACAGATCAGTGTTCAACACGCTCTCCCCACCTCACCCTGATTCACAACGTTAAGTTTATATTAATGATTTATAATTTGAACTGTCAGGTTCAGAATCGTGGGAAATGTCAGTCGTTTGACTTGTGGTGACGTCTGTAAACAGAAAGAAAAGATCCGGCTATTAATCGCATGTTGTGCTGGAATGGGTCAGTGTCTGTAGCTTGATCTTACAGCAGGAGTTTAGAATAACTGCAAGTAACCTGCAATTTTATGTTTCAAACAGAAGTGGCGGTAGAGAGGCAAAAGTTACAGATTTTAGCAAGCAGAACTGGTTTACCAATCTTAAACTATGAGTGAATGGACTCATGAAGTGAATAAAGCAAAGAGTCACTTTAATACGGTTTGTGTCTCTGATTCAGAGTGGACATGTTTTATTGACGATTAGTTATTTTTATTTGGTTACGTTTTTTGTTTTTTTAAACACATCTGTGTATGTTCTTCCTTTAGAAAGACAGGACGTGTTTGCATTATGCCACCAGACGAACGTTCACCTTCCTGGACTACCTGATGATTATTATTTTAATGCCTATCTTGTTAATTGGTTATCTTATAATGGTGAGTTGTCCCTGTGTTCTGTTACAGTTTTTCTGGAAGAAGAAACTATATGTGCAAATACATGTTGAAACCACAAAACTTGTGATCTGGAATGTTCTGAGGAAATGACTGAACTTGTTTTGTGGAAAGTTTATGAGGTTTATATGCGTCAGATTTAGAATATGATTTTCTTTTGTACTGTCGAACCCTCAAACGTCGTGTTACTAGCACAAAGCTCAACATACATAACATTTCTGTCTATTTCTGTCTGAAATTTCTGTCAGTTTATTAGGTCTAGTTGAAACTGATTCTTTGATTTTAATTGACCTTCATTTTAACAAAACAATATTGATTTGGTGAAATCCCCAAATTATTGAATTTGTTGAATAAAATCAATACCCTGTCTTATTGTTTATGTGTTATTTTACTGCATTTAAAACATGGTTTCTTTTTTCTCCTGTAAGGAAGAGAAGCAAAGAAAAAATGTGAAGCTAATGGAGCTTTTGTTGGCCAGTAAGGTGGACGTAAATGCTGTAGACTATGTAAGTCGGATACTTGGCAATTTCCATTAATTTCCATGTCAGTTACATTTTCATCCTGCCAGAAAGAGGTTTACAGGATATCTGTATAATTTTGCATCTTTCAGAAAGGAAACACGGGACTTCACTACGCTTGCCAAAGAAAAAGCGGGAGAATTGTTCCATTGTTATTGTCGAAAAATGCAGATGTTTCAATACAGAACAAAGTAAGTTACTTTCAAATGCTTTATTTGATTGTTGGCAATTATGAGAACTGCTAGAGAAGGATTAGTAACTCTTATTTCAATCTTGATATTGTGGTAACCTCTAGATTAAAACAATTTTTCACTTGAGGTCATGCGGTACGGTTTTTTAAAGTGTCTGAAAAGTTGAATTGAATATAATATGGGCATATAAATTGGTGTATGCATAATGTGTGACAGTTTAAATAGTTTGATATGTATTTTGTTTTCTCTTACAGAATCATGAAACTGCACTAGATATTGCAAAGAGATTAAAATTCCACAAAATTGTAGCAATGTTAAACAAATCAATGTGACGTATTAATGATGGAGGACATCAGAGGACAGAAGCTTATGTTATGTAGAGGGTCCTTATCACTTTACCAGTTTTACATCAGCTTCAATCACAAAAACTTCAGCACTTTATCACATCCTCACAGCTTCGATCACATTTACTCTTACAAAAATACATTTCTCAGATGAAAGATGTTGCTACTGTGTTCTATTCACACCTACCTGTGATTTACTGTTTAGTTAAGAGCAATGAATAAATGCTGTTTCTTATATTGTACAATGATAAAATGTGTCGTACATTCAGTCTCTTTTAATGTTATGCTGTTGAGGTAGGTTTTCATTACTGTACAAATTAATATGAATTAGCTTTTTTCCGTGTTGTTAAGATTATAAATAAAATTCTTTTCCTAACTCACGAAAGTCGACCTTTATATTTAGGAAACCAAAACCTTTCTGTATGCGCACATCTGTTTCATTAGTGTTTATTGGGTTTAATGTCATGATTCACAAACATTTTCATTCTTGGAACTATTAAAGCATATGTTGGTCAGTTTATTCAATCATTCTTAAAAGCAAACAAGTAAAATCAGAGATTAACATTAAAAACATGAATAACTAAGTGACAGGACTATAAAACCAGGCCATAAAATGCTTCAGTACAGCTAGATTACTAGTGGTTATTAAAAGGTAACATGAAAATCAGTGAACAGCTGTGTTTCCTTTAAAAGACAAATTTAAAAAGCTGATTATGAGCTGACAGGTATTTCTGGCTGACATTCATAAATTGCAAACTAAGTTACCAGCACCTGAAACAAAAAGTTAATTTGCTTACAGCATGAACAGTGAGGTAGAACATTAGTTTGAGCTCAGAGGACTCAAAGACAACAGACCAGAATTAATATTAAAAACCATCTCTACTGATAACCTGATGTTGGACCTCTGCACACATACAGTCTCATCATGAATACTGTCTCATCATTTCTATAATTTTGTTGTACATCTCCTGCGGGGCGTCTAAGCCCCAGATGAAGTCCAGATGCTCCCAATGGTTAATGTTGCGGTGATACACCAGTTTAGGAATCTGTGTAAGCAGGAGAGCCACATCCTGAGGATCTGCTAGAGTGTCCTGCCCACCAGACCACAGAGCTGTGGGGACCATCATGTCCTGTATGTTGTACGCAGGAGGGGTCGACTGGAAAGAGGGAGATGCACGAGATGTGTGAGCTGAAGTTTCATTAATTATTGACCTGATGTCTTCAAATGAGACTAATGTTGTGTCCAAATTCGCCTACTTATACTACACCCTAAAATTATGTACTGTTTTTGTTATGGGAATTATGTTCATTTTAGTGCAGAATATGCAGATACATACTAACACATAATGGAAGTGACCGTTGTTGCCTAGACAACACTGATTGTTAAGCAACACACTTAAAATACAACTCCTTGCATTTAAGCATTTTTTCATTCATTAATTCTTATGTAGTGTTTACTATATAATTTTATTTATTAATTCATTAAAGCATCATATATTTGGTTTATTAATTCAGTGTAGTGTCACCCTCTCGCAATGAATTGTGGGTAATGTCAGCTGTTCATGGATCTGCACATCCAATTTTCACCAGAAATGATAGACCATCCTGGTACTTTAAGGATAGTCATTTTAACATACTATGATTTTGCACATACAAATTCTAATTTTGTATAGTATTTGGGATGTAACGTATGCTATACAGTTAAATGTACAGTTAGTGGGGCTAAGAAACACTTGAATCCAAAATTACCTGATTATAATGTGCCATATTTCCAGCTTTTCCGTAATCGTACGCCATCAGTTTGCTATATTTCACAGCCTGTACCAGCGACATAAACAGAGCATTAAAAATTAGTCCAAACAACAGAGGTAAACGGTCGATCAGTGTCTGGAACAGCATAGATTAAATAGTTTTATTTAGTTTGTTGTCTCAATATTTTAAGTTCCCAGTAAGAAATTAAGTTACAGTAGAAATTAGAACACAAATCAGTTGCAAGGAAAAACATGACTATCAACAAACAATTCTGTGTAGTCAAAAATGGTAAACCAGTGCATTCAATCTGTAAAGCATTAAGCAAAATTACAAAAAAACTGAGTTTTTTCTCTTTAAATTCTCTTTAAAAAAAAAAACCCAAATGCATAAATGTCTCAGAGAACTCATGCAGGGTAATGTGGCCGAACAGGTCCAGAAGTATATGAAACACATCTGAAGGCAGCTGTGGGTCTTACCCAGAAGCCCCTATTGTGACTCCACAGTGTCTTTCTGCTCTGATACTTCACACTGATTTACTCAAAGACAGATAAAAAGAACAGTGCTTTTAGAACATCACTCACACTGAGTTTGTCTAATGTGGAAACCTTTGATTTCAAATGTATAGAGGACAATTAAGGAGAGCAAGAAACACAACAATGACAGCGAATGTAATTTACCTGAGCCCAATGAACCATGTTTTGGACTGAAGTTCCGGCTGGACAGTGTGTTGTGTACACGGGTGTTCTGGTCTGAAGGCAAAGAAAAAGAAACATTCTCAAAACACTGAGATAAAAGAGCATGTTTAACAGGAAAAGAATACTTGTCAAGACAAACTTTGAATGTTGGCTTGTCTAAAAGCTGAAAACAGCCTTACAGTCTATAGCTTTGAGTCTTGAAGTTTGAAGATAATTTGAAGTTTCAAAAGTATGTAGGTTCTATGTGGTTTGGATACTTAAGCAGTTAAGACTAGTTTAGGTTTAGGAGATATGCTGTTGCTAGGGTGTTACTATGTGGTTGGGGTTGTAAGTGGATGATCTCTAAACAGGGTTGAAGTCAGATAACATACGACTTCAAAAGATTTATAGATATGTGTGAACTAAATTAACTACCATGTTCAGGTTTCTCTCATCAAAACCACACAGGAGAAAGAAGACGTTTCCACACAGCACACTCAAAGGTTTTCTGCTGCAGAACTCAGTTGCAAAAAACTTGATCAGTTCATTCTGAGGAAAGAAATCTTTTTGTCCAAATAGATCCTGCAAATGTAAAGAGATTTATGCATAGTGAACATGCTGACGAGCTGGTAAATGATCATCAAGTCACAAGCTGTAATGTAAACAAATCACTCACCCAAATGAGAAACTCTGGAACAACCGATAACTTGGTCAGGGGACTTTTTGTCAGTGCCACTGTAGCAACAGGAGCCAGAGCAAAGAACATCTTAATTTTGCTGGCCAGCTCCGGCATCGTGGAGAAAGCCATGAAGGCTGAGCATACAAGAACAACACGTTATACAGTGAACAGAGGAAATACATTTACATATTTATTCAAAGCTGCTTACAATGCATGATAAAGATATACTGTATCAGCATGTATGTTCCCTGGCATGCTCTTGGCATTTCTCACATACTCTTACTGAATATTAGCAAAACATTAGCTTTTGTACATGCGGGTATCATGCTTATATCATGTACAATGCATGCAAATGTACGTCATGCATTGTTGGTACAGTAGCAGCTGGGACCTGTAATATTCCCCACAAAATAACAGATCAAGTTTTTCAGCATTCAACACAACAAGGATGCAAAATTGCAAAATGCATATTTTGTAGACCACTGATTTGATGAACAGAAACCCTGTCTTCCCATTTCACAAAAAAACGAGTTAATCAATTAATGGTAAGAGAGTGTTTGGTACCAATGGTGGTTCCCTGAGAATGGCCCACGTAAAAGATTTGCTTCTGGCTAGTGGTCTCTGTAATGAAGGTTATAACTGCAGGAAGATCCTTCTTAGCCATTTCATCATGACTGCCTTGCAAAGATACAACAACAAACGTCAGAGAGAGAAATACAGATGTTTAGTTCTGGGTTCTGGAGGCAGCAAAAGAATAGTGTTAAAGTTTTAGTCTTCACATTTATTATATCATATACCTGCTGGAAGTTATTTTATTTTTAAAAACAACTTTACAATAGCAGATGTGAACCAATAGCCACAATATTACAATCCTGAGTTCACAGGTTTTGTATTATTCAGGGTTTAGAAGTGTCTTTTGAATGTTCAAAATGTCTGAAAAATAACATTACAAAAATGCTAAGTACAAAAAGTACTGTAATAAGTGCTTCAAACGATACAGAAAATGAAGTGACTAAAAACAAAATGCTTTTGAATATTGCACAATTGTTTTCAATATTTTACAGTTCTTGTACCTGAACTCCCAGTATTCTTTCTCTTTAGGGTTAAGAGATTTATGTTTCCTGGACCAGGTGTTCCCACGACTATTGCCAATCCACACATCAAATCCCGCATCTGCTAAGAGGAAGCCCAGGCTGGTGTTGGGAAGGTTCGTCACCCAGTTACTTCCAGCAGCAAGAAGACCATGCTGAAGGAAAACTGCAGGCTTGGATTCTGTGATAAACGTGGATTAAGAGGTACAAAGTTACTGGACTGATGAATGAATTAGGCTGTCACTGAAGCTTCCACTGGAAATGAATCTAATCAAATGCATTGCTGTGTCTGGCCAGCAGAGGGAGCATGTGCATCAACTTTTGTCCCATTATGCCATCCTTTCTTATTTTGGGATCTTTATCGCAAATATCTGTCAAACACAGGAAGTGAACTGGTCCTCTCAGTAGCACAAACAGACCTTGGGCTGATAGCATTGTTTTACTTCATACCAGCCATTCCTTAAACCCTAAAACTCACAGAACGAGACTTGAGCAATGATGCAGGCACTGTATGTTTTACATAACTGCAGAACAATCCCACCAGAGTGTTGCACAACAGGCCACGATGGAGTTTATGGAAATGAAGTTCACAGGAAGGAAATCACTGCTTTAAACGTAATACAGTATATATAATCATCAGACTTACTAGTTTATTGACAAAGATCTACACGTGAATTGGAGTTCTACATTTAATGTAGTGTAACTTATGTTAACATGCATTTTCCCAGGTGAGAGTTTACAGACAAACAGTATTGGTGAAATCTCATCAGGTGCTAAAAACATAACCGTTCCCCGGCATTTCGTTTGAGCCATGTAGCACAACATCCGCTAGGACTTGGTGAAGTGGGGCAGCAGGAGAGACGCGTATCCTGTGTGCCACCTTCAGTGTGTTTTTCACACTGAATATAACCGATGTAACACCCCTCAGCACCAGCCATCCAATGAAACAAACAGCTTGATGGCTTTTTACTTACTTTACTTGCTTTTTATCTTCTGTGGAAGGCTCAGGACCATAAAATGTTTGTCCAATCATTGCATTCGGTCTGATTACAATGATAGGATGTCCTACTTGCCTGTCAGACTATGTTTGGCTCATGTGTTGGAGGAGGCGTGGCTTTGGAGAGGCTCTGAGGAAAGGACGGGATCTTATGCTTTCAAAGCTAGCTTGCTATTGCTAGCCTCTTCAAAATGACCTACCATTAGCACGGTCTTTAAAATTCCCTTGCTTCTGATTAAGCACGGTTTAAAAACTTACTGAACGCATTTCCTCGCGTTCATTTGCATAAACCAATTTTCTGTTCATTCTGAAGGTCAACTCAAGAACCCAGGCAACAATAGTCTGAAACAATGACTGAATTGCAAAGATGCACAAGACCAAAGTTTTTCAAGGGCCCTCAAATCCTCCAGCAGAGGGATCTGTGTCAGAGAAATGTATTTAGAATGACATGAGACAACGTGTTAGCATAGTGGAGGAGAGTGGAAGCTAACATATGGCTGCTAAAGTGGTTTTCTGCTCCAGTGACGTCCCTGGTGAGATGTGAGAGCCTGAGCTTGCTGCTCTCCTTCCTCATTAATGAAATATGAGGAGATCTAAATATCAAACAACTGAATAATGATTCCAGAAGCACTGTTTTACAGAGCAGAAAACATTAACCATTAACATGCATCCAGCTTGATTTGGACTGGACTGAAATCAACACTCAGTATCACAGAGATTCTTGATGATAAAACACAAGGTTTGTATTTAATAAGCATGGCTATTGCTATTGTGCCCTTCCATAACAATATCTCTTGAATTAATATATTTTAGCTGCTTTTCTCAGTAAATACTGGTATTTAAAAAATGAATCAAAATATCATGTTTTATGACATTAAATCAGTTAATGGTCATGTTTTGTATCAATTATTTTGATTACCATTTTAATTGATTCTGGCAGTTAGATAAACGTCACTGATTATTAAAAGCTCAATATGTTCCAGTCTACACTTAATGATTTAATGATATAATCCTGAAAATAAATAGCTTCTCTTTATAGAAGAAAAAACACTAAACCAATCCATTTAAAAACCAGAATCTCCTAATAAACAAACACTCTCACAAGAGTTCACAAGATCATGTTATTCATGAAAAGAAAATCCCTACAACACGTCACATGTGGGTCGTGTGTTACAGGAGATCTATTCCTCTTTATATTTTGCTTCACCACTATTAAAAACCAAGATGTGCAAGATGTGACTTCTCAGTTGGTCTGCGCATGACAGCGCGTGTATTTATGTACATGAGACTGAATCAGTGAATGGAGAAGTACCAGACAGATTCCTGAATAAGCTCCCATCTTGAATAATTCATGCTAAAGCAGGCCGGACAGAAGCATGAACGGACTCATTCACATCTCTTTTACTGGTGTCTCTTACCTTGCCAGGCCTCGTTTTTCACCCCATGTGGGATTCGGTTGACGCTCAGGATGTAGCCGTCATCTGTGACCACTTCAAATTCTTCAGCCGGGTAGCCCCAGTGTCTTATGATCTCACTCTACAGGAAACAAACACATCAGTAAATACGGGCAAAGTCCAAGGCAAGGCCTATAGACCAGGCCAATGTAAACAAACCTCCATGTAGAAAAACCCAAAACTTTTGTAAACATTTGTAAACAGCAAACATTTGAAGAAAGTCACTCTTTATCAGTTTGAAATGGCATCAGAACTGTTGTCATGTTTTTAAAGAATTATTTATTAAGAATAGCTACATGTCTCCTTTCCTACCCTCCGCTCTCATAACACGGTTCCTTATCATCATAAAAATATAGTAATTAATTTAAACATAATAAAAATAGAAAACACTACTTCAGCTGAAATTCTTAGTAAGTCATTTGTCTTTTCAAAAGCACAGTTCTTCGGGTTGTATGGAGTCACACTGGTGCTCCTCCTGCAGATAGAGAGATCAGTTCTAATCAGAGACTTCAAGGAAACTGTGTGAGCCCGTTGGTTTCAGTCCTGCTATGCAATCTCCTCATGCATAATGAAAGGCTGCACTGCAGTTTCTCACTCCCTCTGGGGCTCCAGTCTGCTTACTGAACTTCAGACCACTTCAGGGTAAACTCACTGCTGCCTCAACACACGTTATGGGGAGGGTAAGTACTGGGGGATGTGCTGCTCTGTCTCTATGTCTCCTCTCTCTTTCTCTGAAATGGGAATTATTTCTCTCACTACGAAGAAATGTTTCAAGACCTTCTACAGAATAAAAGAGCAAAGAGGAAATAACTCAACTGGGCCCTCAAAAATACAGAAACATGTTATGAGCAAAAACCTGCTCCTTGAAATGAAAATATATTTTGGTGAATATGTTTTGTTACTGTTAGTTAAGGCTGTTAATATCACACAATATGCAAACTCATTTGTAGGTTAATTTTAATCTTGGAAAAGAGCTGTAAGCAATTCTCCAGATTGTCTTTTGTGTTAGCAACATAGCATTTTAACAGTTTGGAACAACAGAAAATAATGACAGGACTTTGAACTTTAAGCCCAAGTGATGAAAATATGTGAAAGTATGAAATGTTAATGACAAAAGTGCAAGAAATTCAATGTATAAAACAGTTCTGCAATGCCATTAAATACTCTTGTATGTAATCTAATAAATGACTCTTTAATCAGCATTTCTGCAAATGGATTTCTGACCTGTGTAAGTCTTTAAATAATGATTATGTGATATCATTGTTTAAGCCGTGACCTCATGTTTCATATACAACTCCACCTGGAAGTGCATACATGTCATTTGAAGTTTAACTGGGAAAAAGATCTCTAATCACATTTCTGGGAAAAAAAAATGCAGACCTGAATAAATAATGTATCTGTTCTGCTTTCACTTCTGGTGAAACACTTTCTTTAAACAACTGTGAACCAGGAGCAAATATAAATACACTTTAGCAAGTGATAACAGTTGTTATGGTAATGTGCTCTGAATGCAACCCTGACACAGGGAATTATATGATACATAGAGGACAAAGTGCAAAATGTGACTTTTTACAGATAGAGTCATCTTATGAGACCTCTTTAAATCCAACTCAGCAAAGCACGTGTTAAAATGTGGAACTGAAGATAATATTACAAATCATCTGCAAAGTTCACTCCAAGTGTAACATGACATTACATTTATGATTCGAACCGTTCAGCCAAAATAAAGCTGCCAAAATGCTGGAAAGTATTATAAATGTTTTAATACAAGAGCAGATTAATTAGAAAACAAATAAACAAAGCTTAGAATATGTACACATACTCAACATTATATTTGCCAACAAATACACTGTGTGGGGTAGGCAGGGAGCCTGTTTAAGAAATATAGGGATTAAAATGTTTTGCACAAAACATGCACATTAAAAAGATGGTTTTTAGAAAAGTCTGACAGGTTTGTTCCACTTTTCAATCCAGCATTTTCAAAAATCAAATGCTGATTCATGAGATATGTACAGAATAAAGACTTCGATGTGCTTTTTATGCAGCTTGTGAACGTGTTATAATGGGGAACTGGAAACTGGATATTACAAATCATCTACAGAGTTCACTCGTAATGTTAATATACATCTGGATGCTTTTGTAACACAAAGGCAAAAGGTGCCCCAGTTTACCTGAGACCATCCAACATTCAAAACGCTCATTAAACGTGTGTTACTTACAATGTTCATGTTGACTTCAGGGTCCAGTCCTGAGTTGTCTTTAAGAGGCGGCCTGCCCTCAACAAACCCAAACGTGATCAGTGCCAAAGAACACAGCAGCCATGCCATCTTCCTCCTGATGATGATGATGATGATGAGCAGTTACAAACAGTGAATTACAATCCAGCTCTGATGTGATCTGATGTGAAGACACTGCAGTCCTGAACAGATGTACAGTCATTCAAGAGCTGTGTAAACCCATTAAGTGTAAATATTAAACAAATATCCAAATGAACAGTTCTGACTGTATGATATACTGTACAATCCAACAACAACAACAAAACCAGCTGAGCAAGTCCAATATAAATATGTTGTTAAACTGTTGTTAAACATATCTCCACTTCAAGCATCTAGTTTCACTACGAAGTGGATGTGAATGGTTTTAAATGACTTTGGCCACAATGCTTTTAAAATAAAAGTATATGTTATATATCATCGGACTTCATCGTCATTGATCTGTCGATTCACTGTATTATTCTTGCACTGTCACTAACCTTATTCATTCAGTGTTGTGCATTTCAAATCGTGCTTATTATATGATAAAAATGATAAAATAAACACGCAGTTTTGCCCAACTCACCAGCTTCAGGGGATCGGTCCAGCGCCTCAGTGAATCCGGAGTGACGCGCCTGTGCGTCCACACTGAGCTCAGCTGATAACCGGATCACATCACCGCGCTTACAGCTTTAATCGATCCTTTTTGCGCTGTTGACTGTTTTCACGAAAGCGATTGAAGTGCTGATCAATTATTATTTTAATGAGTCTCCCGATCTGTCATTGATCCGAAGCTTTGAAGCTTTATTTAGATGAGACAAGATGTGATGAATGCTTTGAACTGCGCATTGCAGCCACACGAATAAAGGATCCTAATAAAGGTTTAAATGTTTAAAAGGTTTTTATTGTTTTAGATATTATTGTAAGCGTGGATATATTGTACATGTGGTGTGAAACGATTAATCTACGCAGTACTAACTACGGGAATGTTTTGGTTGGCCAACACATTATCGCCACTTCTTAAAGCGACAGACGAGCTAAAACGGACGAGAGCCTCTGACGACGTTGCTGGATTGTTTTGTTATATTTTTGCTTTTTATTTGCTTTTTATTTGCTTTTTCTACAAATGTCACGGGTTTTAATAGTTGGCGCTGGACTTACAGGCAGTCTGTGTGCTTGTCTGCTGCGGAGGGAATGGCCAAACAAAGTTAACATGGTCGTATGGGATAAATCTCGCGGCGCAGGTCTGTTGTAACGTCACGGAGTTTATTTATATCCTGATATCAAACGCTTTAAAACAACGACAAAGTGTCATCAGAACAGATGCTAGTAAATGCAATGCAAAGTTTATCTTTTATATTTCAGATTCACATGTCGATGTCTACAGAATAAAACAGAATATGATGCCAGATTTATATATGTATCAGAGCAAATGTAAAATCAAACGTATTGTGTATGTAATAGTGAATGCATTTATATTAGATAGTTCACATCGTCTTATTGGTTGATATATATGTTGAATCGTAGCTCTATGTGTGCTTTATTTAGCTCAAAAGGTTAAAAATAATTAATATTACTGATATTTTATAAAAGAAAGGGTTTCTCAATACTTTGAGTTTTGAAAACATGATTATGAAATGTTTTTGGCAAGATGTCGAATTGCTCACTCAAGAGCTTTTATAAATGTTAACTGATGGGTTTTTAATATTGTTACAAAGATGAAATAAATAACCTACTGATATTTTGTGATGAACATGATGATATATATGATGATCTGTCATGATAATGAACATATGATATATATGATGATCTGTCATGATAATGTACATATGATATATATGATGATCTGTCATGATAATGAACATATGATATATATGATGATGTATCATGATAATACATCATCATATATATTGTGATAATACATCATCATATATACATCATCATGTTCATAATCATGATGACGTATCATGATTATGAACATATGATATATATGATGATGTATCATGATTATGAACATATGATATATATGATGATGTATCATGATAATGAACATATGATATATATGATGACGTATCATGATTATGAACATATGATACGTCATCATATATATCATGATAATGAACATATGATATATATGATGATGTATCATGATAATGAACATATGATATATATGATGACGTATCATGATTATGAACATATGATACGTCATCATATATATCATGATTATGAACATATGATATATATGATGATGTATCATGATAATGAACATATGATATATATGATGATGTATCATGATTATGAACATATGATATATATGATGATGTATCATGATTATGAACATATGATATATAGATGTTTTGACGTTGATCTTGTAGGAGGGAGGATGTCCACAAGCAGAAGTTCAAGTAATCCTTCATGCACGGCTGATCTCGGTGCTCAGTACATAAGTGCCACACCGTACTACACTCGAGTTCACAGCAGGTGGGTTACTCCTGCAAACTCTGGGTGATCTGTGTGGTGTCTGTGTGTTTTTCTGTTTGGTTTGGTTGTGTAAAAATTAATCTCAACTCGTTCCTCACATTGTTTTCTTGTATTTCTAGTTTTTACGAAGAACTATTAGCACAAGACATTTTGAAACCTCTCGTGGCACCTGTTGAGGGAATGATGTTAAAGGAAGAAGAAATTGTGAATTATGTGACGCCCCGTGGGGTCTCCTCCATCATCAAACACTACCTCAATAAGTCAGGTAGATCATTCCCCTTCTTTCTTCTGGTTGTGCTGTAAGTCATATTGGTTAATGTACATTTACAGTTAGGCATATAGTATGTGTTTTTACCCAAACCGACTTACAAAAACGAGAAAAATAATAAAGCAATTTATTTTAGGGAGGCAATAATATGAAAAATGCTATACAAAGTTACAAAGTTTGAACAGTTTCTAGAGACAATACCTGTTGGACAAGGAGGGAGAAAGAAATAGTGAAGATAATAGTAATAAATAGAATTCATCATGTTTTGTCAATTATGCAAAGACAGTATTGCTGTTTTCCTGTTTTTAGTTTTTTGTTTGTAATAGAAAATGCAAGGCAATTTATATGAATACTTTAATACTTAATTATAATTATAATAATATTACAGTTTTTGAGTTATTGTAATGCAATCCAAAGGTGTACATTTCAGTATTAAAAGAGAAACAAAAAAGGGTAATTTTAGATATACAAGGGTAATTTTACACAAAGGCTTCTGTGTATTTACACAAATTCAGAGAGGCAAGGCTATTTTAATAACCTATTTTATTGCCGCTCATAGCGCAGCTGTTTCTCATCAGCTGTTTGGCACAAAATATGCTGCCAGAGAATTATTTTTGGGTCAGCATGACCCGAGTCATCCATCCAGCTGTTGTTGCTTCTAAATGTTACCTTTTTAGAAATATGTTCAATAATTTCCTAGAAAGAGTGCAGATGAATTTGGCCAGACCATGCAAACTGATTTATGAACCCAAAGATCAAGGGGCTTAGTCAATGTGACCAGGCCATTAAAAAACAGCTCCGGATGTTTGAATATCTGCATGTTCTGGAACACAGAAAAAAGGAGTTGGATGCAAGTGTTTCAATGTGTGAAGAAACGTGTCAAATATCAAAACATTATGCATGAGGCTTTCATGAAAATGATGCATATATGTACTTGTATATGACTGACCAGTGACATAAAATCTGACCTTTTCCTCCTGCTTCACCTTCTTTGGAATTCTCCCCTTCCTTTTCTCTCCATGTCGTTTTCTTTATTATGTACAACATTGCCAACTGTGCCTCTCTGCACACAAGCAGGGGCAGAGGTGCTCTACAATCGTCACGTCACACACATATACCGGAAGGATGCTGGCTGGGAAGTGTGTCACAAAGAGGGAGCGCCAGAGCATTTTGACATAGTGGTTCTAACCATGCCTGTACCACAAATACTTCAGCTGCAGGGAGACATGGAATCTTGTGAGTATATTACCCATCACAAACTCTCACACACACTTTGTGCTCCATGTTTCATATGTGTTTAAAAGAAGCTACAACATTTGTTTTCTTAAAGAACATTGTCAAGCTAGCAAATTTTTAACCCTTTCATCCATAAATTGTGAAATCACATAGTAAAGAAGGGATAAATTGTCAGAGGGTTAATGATCAATACTGTGAATAAGTCTCAGATGTGCTTTCTGATGCTCAGGTCCACCTCTTCTTATGTTCAGCTGATTGCCCTATAGTCAGAGTCAGAGTGTGTTGAATGTGTTTACACATAGTCCTGGTTGTGTAAATATGTGGATCGGACTGATCACCACAACACCATAACACTCTCGTAGCCAATCAGCAAGTGGGGCGTGTCCACCAACTATTTTGGGGCAGAGCAATGAAGGGAGGGGTGTGTTTGTTTTGATTTCAAATATCAACAGCAAAAATCACTTCCTTTACCTCATGTTATGTCAAACCCATGTGACTTCCTTCTATGGTGTACCAAAGGCAGAATGTTACAGACTGAAAGCCTCAGTCACCACTAATTTAAATTGCATCTTTCTCTATACGATGAAAATGAATGGTGACCGAGGCTGTTAGTCACTAACATTCTGCTTTCTGATATTTTTATGCTCCAGGGAAGAAAGTCATGTAATTTCGTAAGAATCAAACCAAACCTGATGATTACCAAATTTTATTTTTGGGTAAACTTTCACTTTAAGAACAAAGATGGAAATGGAAGAGTCAGCTCTAGGTCTGCTAGAGATTTTGAGAAACTGTGAATAATGCACACAATAAGTCACAGCCTCGGAATAAATTAAATGATGAATGAGAAATGGAATGAGACAGCTGTAAATGGTGAAAGAGTTACTGGCTGAGGAAAAACACTTTTAATGGTTGTGGTGTCACACGCAGAGCACCAGAAGTAGGGCAGAGACACTCTGTTCTCTACACCGTCTATACGCTATGAAACGGCTGCAATACAGCAGCTGAAAAATGAATCTGAAGTGTTGTGGATGGAATGAAGATCACGTGATCAGTGTCACAGAGCAGTTGCCCAGGACTTGAAGTGAGACGCAAACCTAAGAGGCCTCCTGGTTTGTTCCAGCCTGCTTAAGATCATGCACAACTCATTGTCCAGTTTACATCTTCAGTACCCATGCAGTGAAGTTGATTTATTTTCTTCCAGACTCCAGGGAACTGTAGGCTCTCGTTTAACAGGTTCTCTGTCATATCATCAGTTTAAAGTCACTTTAACAAGATTTAACTTTAACAATGCTTTTCAGACTCTTTAAAGTGTGACATTGTTTTGTGTCACGGCTGGTATTTCTCTCAGAATGTTCTATGTTCAGAGCAGCACTGCTCCTGCGAGACACATTAGAGTCATTTCCTTAAATTCCTTAAACCCTTTAGATCTTTTCATTGTGTTTTTCATTTGTTTTCTTCATTTTGATCTTTGTATGACTTTGTTTTCTTGGAACAAACTGTTTTTTTCCAAACTACATAAAAGTCAATAAAAGTAAAGTTTTAAAGCATTTATATTATATTTTGAGATTATGTTGCTAGTATGGGACAGTCATTGAGGTTATTTATTCCAGGATTGACTTGTGAGTTGTTTAGATTTTCACATACCTGCAGTACATACATTAAAGACTGATATCACAGTTGTTTAGCTGTTGACTACCGATGTTTAGGAGAGTTAAGTTTAGTTGCATATTCTGAAATGCAATGTTTTATACCAGCAGTTAAAACATTTGTGTTGATTTTTGGCTTCATTGGATGCGAGCATTAGTAGAGCGCAGGTTCTGTTTGTCATGATGTCACTGTTTCTGTGGTGTTACTTCTGTAGTGTCAGCTGGTGGACAGCTGGGGGCAGCAGGCAGGTATGAGCCACTGCCCCTTGCACACTTGTAAAGATGAAATCTGGAAATGATTTTCACAGATTTGAGCTGCACAAAAATATAAATGCCTCATTCTTCCTGCCTCATGACAGCTTGATTCAAAACAAATCTGTCTATTAATCTCTAATCTTTTTTTGTACATTTTTTTTAATGAGTGTGAGTGTGTGAAAATGATTATTAATGCAGAAGCAGAGTTAAATTGTTTTAGAACATTTCTGGAGGTTGTAGGAAAAATTTAAGCAGCATTTTTAAAATTCCAACATTCGCAGATGTATGTGTTAGATAATACACAATTTAACTTTAAAATGTTTTTATATAATTTGAGGCATACAAAGGTATTAAATGTGACATGAAATTGATTCCTGTTAAAGATATAAATTCAGAACAGCTGTATTTCTTTTAACTTGTGGCAGTGGCAATCAAGTCCTGGAAGCCGTACCCTACCATTCATTGAACTTTGTCTTTCCATGTGCAATGTAAATAAGTAGGAAGTATGAGTGTGGCATTTGCAAAAGATGAATAAAGTGCAGGCATGCTGCTCTGCTGTAGAGCTCGCTGGTCTGATTCGTTTTCTCTGATACTTTGCTGAGTGTTCAGGGTTACTGGTTTAACTGGGTTGTGGAAAACGGGTTGCGGCAGATTTGGTCTTTCACACGAGCAAGCGTTGCACAACTTTGGTGCCAAAACCTATATGTATTTTGTTGCAAGCCACTTCCTGAAAGCTTCAGCTTGTTTCTTGTCTAGAAATTCCCCTCTTTAATGCTTAAATGTTTGTCATTATATACAGCAACAGTTTCTTTTTCTGTCATTCTAAATTCACTGTTGTCTCTGACATGATTCACCAGCTGCCAGAAATGAATGTGAGAGAGGAGAATACAGCTTTTGCAAACATTGGCACATCTCTTTGAATTGGAGTGACATACAATAACATCTTTGAGAGTTCACGCTTCTTCCCTCCAGAGTAACTCCACAATAACAAAACAGGCACCTTGTAGCCCAGAAAACATGTCACACACAGACAAGCATGCACACAACCTAACCCCACACACGTTTGAGACTAAAACTAAATGTTCAGTGTCCGGTGTAATGCACCATGCACACTATAAGTCAGGAACGTTGCATTCGGTTTTGGTGCGCATCAGAGGATGTAATTTATAACAGGTAGTCAGTCTTGTTCCCAACCATGCAGTTTGATGCTAAATAAGTACATTTCAAAATCAGACTCGGATCAGAAATTCGCTTCCACTTTGGCAAGCTTGCTAAAGCTTATGTTGAATCATTTTTGCTCTGTGGTTTAAGACTGAGAAGATCTAAAAAAGGAAGCTGACACTGCTTATAAAAACTTTTCCAAGCAACTGGTCGTTTTTCCAGTATAAATATATTATTTTTCATGATAGACTTCTATGTGCATAGCTGCTGTTGTGTGAAAATTTAGGCTGTAATTTTGTATTACTTCTTAGATGTTTTAGAAAAGGATTTAGATTTAGAAAATTTTACAGAAAAATTTGCCTCAGATCTGTGGAGCGCAAAGTTTACTTTGCTTTTCCAAGCAGTAGATGACCACATCTGATCTCTGTATGAGATTAAAGCTGGGAATCATAACTGCTGCTTTATCCAACTGCAGTCTGTGGGCCACTTACACATACATTCACTCATATCTCCACACTGCAGCTTGATGTTTAAAGAGCCATGAAATCCTTTGACAAACACAGTCTTATTTCTTCCCTGTGTTGACCTATTTTTTGTTGAAGTGAGATGTTTGGCCAGAGCTTATCAAAAGCTCTTAAAAATAGCCAATAGGCTTTGGTGGTGTCACAGCCATGAACTTTGATTTGCAAGCTGATTTGCATTCTAGAAGGCATTTGATTGGATAGAAATGTGCGTGCAGGATGAGTCATCAGTATGTTTTGGTCTGTTTTGTTTGAATGAGGAAAGGTAATTCGTCAACATTTAGAAGTACAATTGCATTGTATGGCATTGAAAGTATGGCATTGAAAATAACACATGGACTAAAACACAAATCTCTAATTTGTAATTCATGGGGACTTCATGGAAAACAAAAAGAACATTCCCTTCTCTATAACCGACATCTTTATATAGCACCTCAAACCATCGCCTTCATTTCTTTCAATGAGTGAGTGTGCCCACACCCTTCTTATTGTGAAGTCCCTGCTTTTACTTCCTGTCCAGCCCTCTTGCAGGTCTGTCACAGGGCACCAAACCCAGTGAGCCTTTGTGTCTGTCAGTGATGACATCATTGTGCTGAAATAGTGCATTTTCTGCAGCTAACCTTTGTGTGACCAGCAGTTACACTCGTGTGAATCTTTCCACAGCTCTGATGGCCTGAAACTCTGCTGATGTTGAGAAACATGGTTCCTCATTTCTAATGAAATTAAAAGCTCTGTTCTAAAAATTTTTGGCAGGCTTGCTTTCTCATTTCTCCCCGACTGTGTTATTTGATTTGGGGCCTGGCTATGTGAGATGGGCAGCATGCTATCGTTACCTTTATTTCTGTTTGCCTTTTAAGAGCGGTTGTTAATCTGCAGATAAAAAGATATGACAATATGCAATAATAAACCTAAAATGGGGCTTATAGGTATCATTTATAGCATATCATTTTGCTAGCAGTTACCTCGAGCTTTATCCCGTGCTGGGAATACGATAAATGTGTCGAGTTACATCATCCCTTCTCTTGGTTAGAGATGCTCTTTTTGTCTCCCATTGAGTGGCTGTCTGGGTTGGCTGCTTTCAAGTCTGTGAGTCTGGTGTGATGTAATCCCTTTCTCCGGCTCCTGACTGAAACGCCTGCTTATTTCTCCTGCACTGTCTGGATGCCGTGTGCTAAATGGATACTCAGTCCTTCTCTCTGTACAGCCCTCGCAAAAGCACCCAGGAGACCAAACAATAAAAGGATATCATTTTTTTATTATAACCGGGTCGCTAAACCCTGTTAAATTAGCGCTCAGTTTTTGTTGACACATTTTTAGAAAGTCACATTTTGACGCATAAAACCAACCGTGTTGTCTGACAGATAACGGCCATTTTGAATGCTGAGCGGGATAGTGAAGTGTTTAAAATTAATGAAGAAACAATTACTTATCAGGTCTATTGTTCAGAAACATGGCATTGTTTGAAACAAAATAAAAGAGGACAGAGTGTGTGGACGCCAACCATAAAGTGTCCCGCGAACTGTCAGTTTGATACGTTTTAAAGTGTCCTCAGACAAACCTCATTCAGGAACGTATGCAAAACAAGAGGATGAGGTAAGTGTACAAAGCTGCTGAAATCAAATAAATCTCAAGGAGAAGATACCATGATGAAGCCAGTGAGAAACTGAGCCCAAACCTCAGAGCTGTGAGTGTGAAAACCTCCACTGCCTGAAGAGACTGGCTGTGATTTCAGAGGCTTGAGTTAATCTCACCCCTGCTGTGCCAACAGCGAATGCCATTTTTAGGTTAGTGCCATGATCTGTATGTGGATTAGAACAGAAGATGAATGAGCAGTGAATTGCCCTCTAAATTAAGAGGAATTTGTGATTCATGTCTCTGATTGGAGAGAAAGAGGTTCTTTTGACAAGACCAGGAAAGCTTGGGCTAAGTCATGCTCCTAATAGCAGTTCCATAGCCATCTTAAAACAGAAATGATCTTTTATGAGTAATGGAGGCTGTCTCACATTTGCGTGCCAGTTTGCTGCATGATTTGTTTCATCATGCACTCCTTAACTTCAGCTAGACCGCACAAAGAAATGAAACTGCCTTGAAAACAAAGCTTTCTTATAAAAATACAGCTCGTCCCCTGAGATACCAGAGGTTCTCATTAAAATACAGGAAGAGCATATGATTCACACAGTCACGCATTTGAGGAAGCACATATTAGCACTTCTTTTGATCATTGTTTTCTGTAGAAGCTCTCTGAATATCTTATTGTCTCTTTGCTGTTGCTCTCAAGTCATTTATTATGATTTAGATAGGTAGATAGATTACATTGCCACACTAAACAGCTTCCATTCGCTCTGAATGAATTTGGAGTCAGAAATGGGATGTATTGATTTCCTATACCACACCACTGCAAGGCCAGAATGTCCACACACCATATAAGTGTATGATGAAATCTTTTCACATTGCCCAGTTTATGAGAGGTTTGTGCTCTGATACAGCTTTGTATGGACAACTTATCGTGTTCGGGCAACATATTCTGCAAAAAAAAAATAGGCCACCTTTGACCAACTGCTTAAAATAACCTCTTGACGTCAGCACAAAGCCCTCAGGTAGCTGCCCTAAATGTCTCTGTTTGGTCCCAAATTACACGCGAGCTATCTGTGAAGCAGACCGCGCTGGTTTTGTTTATCTGTCAGCTATTTCAGCCGACATCTGAGCGGCTTCGTCTTCGCTTACCTGGTTGCACAAAAGTCTCCGTTATTGGCCTGTTTGTACGGAAACCAAACAAAGTGCCTCCGGTGAAGACATTAATAAACACCCTGAAAATCTGAGCTGCTTTAGAGTGACCTGCAGCTGTGGAGGCGTATCTGTCTCTCCAGTGGCCAGAGAACTCCAGATATAAAGAGGCGAGATGTTTTAGAGAGAACCTGGATGTGTGATATAGTGGGGCCATTATTTCTAATACATGTCTGTAATATACCTAATGTATTTTCAATAATAATGTGTTAGGTGTCATGAACACATTTTTGCAACATGCATTAATCTTGATTCATATACAAATGTGCAGATGTTCATTGTTAATTTATGTTCTTACATAATACATTAACTAATAACATCATACTAATTTACACAACTCGGAAGATGAAAAATGTATTAGTGTAAGTACAAATTAACATTAACCAAGGTTAACAAATGCAGTAAAAGTATTGTTTGGTGTGGTTTTTTTACGACATCACCGTTAATGAATTGAAGGCTTTTGAGAATATATTATTGTAAATTAATTGCAGCTCAGGTTTCAGTTCTTGGAGCGCTCGATAGCACAGTCTAAATGTGTTAACAGTTTTGGCACATTCACCATCAGAAGTGCCATCAGTTGAGTTTGTGTTTATGAGTTCAGAATACACGAAGGCCTGTTACAAACTAATTGTGAGTCACCTTTAATGAAATCACATGGCCAGTAAGAGAGGATGGTTTATCTGTGTTTGGATACATCAGCTTCCTGCTAAATGTTTTCAGGCGACTTGGAGGCATCTGAAACTCTGCTGGCTTTGGCTGTTTTAACTGTGTTCATGAGATAAACTCTGTTGTGTCCAGCTGGTTTGGCAGCTTTCGCTTCAGCTCACATTGGCATCCGTTTGTACTGATCTTAACGGCTGAGGGACTGCTTTACTTCTCCAGGCGGTTTGAATTTAACCTGGTTCTCGTGAGCATTTGGAAAAGCAGTTCAGGTCTCTTCCCCCCCGACATACTGTAGATCATCATCACTGCATGTTGTTGTAACTAACGCATATTGAAATGGCATCTATTAGTGCCTAATGACGGACCCCTCGCACCAGTGCGAAGCCCCTTTAATGCTGAATTTGTTTTTGGCCTTTTTCACTTCATCCAGACTAATATATACTTCTTATTGTTGGACACAGTTCACCAGCAAGTACATTAAATGTTAGCAAACAACACTTGACCCTCTTTTTGTTTTTATTTATCTTCCTTTTTATTTTTGGGGTGCTTTCCAAAGCCTCTCAGCAAATATTAAATCAACCTTTAAAGGGCTGAGAGATCATAAATTTAAAATGGTTCAGTTCTCCAGTGAACTCTATACAGTGTGTACGCTGCTGTGTGGAGTCCCAGAGGGTAGCAGCACAGACCAGCCCTTCCAGTGAACAATGATGAATGCACGGGAGTTAGTGTGCTTGCAACAACGTTGCCTCAAACAATCAAACAATGCCAAACCCAAAAAATGACCAGATTCAAAAATAAACTTGTTTTGAATTTCTGTGCAAGCTGGACGTAGTTTTTCATTCAGTCTTTCAGTCTGAATTCAAATCAGTCTAGTTGGTCATCTGTGAGATGGGCGAATCAATAGACATTTAACATTGAAAGTTATTGTGAAAGGGGAGTTTAAGTTTGACTTTGGCCTTTGTGTAAAAGTGTATAATGTCTTTTGACTCTTGATGTCTTTTGAATATTAATGTTAATATTGCTATAGGAATACTTCACAAAAATGTAAAAAACATTCAAATGTATGCTATTGTTTTTCATGGACTACAAAAGAAGAATTTGAAGATTCTTCATGCGGCTGTTTTCTACACATCAGCAGGGATCACACAGTGTCAGGTAGTCAATACATTTAAGCTAGTATATTAAGTATAGAGTCTGAAGACATATGAATGCTTTGTGTAAGGAGCGAACCAAAATTTCACAAAAAAATTTTAAAGTTTTTTAAATATGTTTTAATATGTGTATTAACTCAGCGGAGGGCAAAATCAGTTAATAATCCCTTAAATGTTGGTCACACTGAGCTCTTGTATGTTTTTGTAGGTTTGGATGGATGCTTTACTCTTAGTGTAATTTTGTATGGCCAAGATTCTTTAAACGTTTCTGCTTTGTGTTACACTGAATATGAAAGTACAGGTTTGTTATGACATGAGGGTGAGTAAAGAATGACAGATTTAGCATTATGGTGAAGCAGGTTTTGCAGGTTTTCCAGGATCCTGTGAGGGTCCCAGCATTCAGGTTCTTGTGATTAACAGGACTAAACTTCCCTGGCATTGCATGCCAGCCAGATCTCATACTATAACTCTGCTTGGCCATGAGGCGGTCACACGTTCTAAAACAGGAGAATGCTTAAATCACATCCCCCGACACCCACCACTGGTGCTCCATTTAGGTCAACTTCTGAGAAGAAGGAAAGCTGGAACCCAGGATCTGTTCCTCCAGGGAGTTGTCACACATCAGAACCACTGTGGGAACATTACTGCCTGACTTTATGTGTCTAAAGAAATGACAAATTAGCAGCCAAAATGCACTTTGTTTTGTGAGAAAATGCCCTTGTATCATAATTCATCACCTTTTGCCTTTCACCCTCATTGATTGCCTGTGAACCAGAGAGTGTGTTGCACAATAACTCTGGATTTCAGTTTTCAATCCGAGCAGCATTTATGTGTAACCAGCTCAGCAAATCACATGCCACTGCATGAATACGACTAACAAAACATTTACAGCATGCAAATAGCACTTTTCATTGGCCTTGTTATTTCGTTAATTATTGTTTATTATATCCACATAATTTCATTGAAAAATGGCACATCTTTTTTCTAAACTAAAGGTCTACTGATGCAAGTCTCCTGATGTAGTGGCCATTGTTTTGCTCCGTTTCTTTCGCATACTGTACATAGTCAGCTGTCTTTCAAGGCATAAGTAACTGATTTACAAAACTGCATAGGCAGCAACTTTGTGTCTAATGGACATCATAGTGTTCTGCTCATAGATTTTGAATCACGACCGAATTTCAGTAGAGTTGTGAGCATGTTGCTAGATTACTGCTGCAATGTCCTAGCAAGCATAAAACATAACACATGTATATTGGGTAAAATAAGCTTTTTAAAAATGGTTTTAGTATGGCATGAATTGTATGTGTATTAGTTATATTTGATAAATATTTTATAAAAGTTATATTTGTAAGTATACATCATGCACCTCAGATTGATTTTTTTTGTTCTAGTTAAACTGCAGTGCATTCTGGGATTGTATTCTCCCTGAGGCATACATGAGTTTGGCAATAAGAATTTTCCTAGAATGCATTCTTAGAATTACAATTAGGATAATCATGCTGCCTACCTGAAACAGCCTTGGCGTCAGAAGCATGTCTGTGATGCCCTAAAATACTGTCCCTGTAGGCAGTTTACTAGGTTTTGGAACACAGCCTGCATTAATTTATCCCATCTGCATTTGTAATGAAATGCAAACGGGATTGTGATGTATATATTAGGATTTGTTGTGAAAAAGGTTGAATACCTCTTTAAGATGAGATATTCCTCTGTATCCACAGCATTACTGTGATTCTGTGTGTGTGCGTGTGTAGATTTACTGCAGATGTTCATAACTACCTGGGCTCTAGCCACACTCACTCCTACGTGTTCTACTGGGTCTTTACTTTTCTAATCACCCTGTAGTTCAGTAATTCTCCACCCCTCGATCCGAACACACGCACACTTGCATACACACTCACACGTGCTCATGAGAGGAAGCATCATATCTCATGTTTTAACATCAGATTTCATGCTTTGGGATTTTTAAGTTCTTGATTTTGTTGTCGAGGTTTTGATTTACAGTCGTGCGCTGTGTGAAAGTTTTAGTTTGATAAAGAAACATTTTTCTGTTTTTCTTTAAACATACCCTTCTGTGATGAAACAGTAACACTATAGAAAGATGTCTGTCTCGCTGTGTGTCGTACAGCTCGCTGTGTGTCGTACAGCTCGCTGTGTGTCGTACAGCTCGCTGTGTGTCGTACAGCTCGCTGTGTGTCGTACAGCCCATTGCATTGATTAAGGATTGCTCTGTCAACATCAGCAGAATGAACATTTCACCCACTCCCACATCAAAGATCCAGAGGTCGCGAGCACACAGTTCAACACATGCCCACGAGCGGCCAACTGGAAAATGTTAACCTTCTCATCCCAGAGCCCCACACACACACGCACAGATACTAATGTGTTCGATCTAACAGCCAAACACGTGTCGACTCGCCCTCAGTTCCTGCCATAAGAGACATTAGAACATTTTTGCTTTTTCGAATTGGACGAACGAAACCCTCACAGTCAAATAATCACTGATTTGCAGCCTTGTGCTTCTTTGGTATTACATTAAGGCTAGAGATCACCCAGAAATGACAAACTGTGTCCACAGTCACTTGCTTTGTGTCTTTCAAAACCTTATGAATTTCTTACTATAGAACACACTGACCATGGCTGTCATGCAAGATTTGCTTAAATTGTAAGAAAGCCACATAAATCTTCTTCAAAACTTTTTGTTTTCGTGTTCCACAGAAGAAATCCTACAAGTTTGGAAAGACATGACCGTGTCTAAATGAGTTAAATGAGTTAACAGAATTTTCATTTTTGCTTTAAATCCAGGCATTGCCCTCCTTTTGTCTTTATTTTCTTTTCACCCTCTATGTGAGGCCTGGTCTTGCACTTGCACAGCTGCCCCGAGCCCCCAACTCACACAGATTTATATTGTACAGATAGATGCAAAACAGACTCCGACATGTCAACGGTGACAAGTGTAGAAGTGCTGAAGAAGCCATCAGGTGTGTGTGTGGTGTGTAGGGCCCTGCACGCGCATGTGGTTAGTTTGAGGCTGTGCAGCACACATTTGAAGAGTTTTTTCCTTCAAGAGTTTGAAAGAGTTCAACTGTTAGGGTAGAATTTTGCTCATGTGGATTTGTTAGTCTTTGGATCAGAGGATGTGTCAGGGATGGAGGCTAAAGATCACAGATGTGTGTAATAAAAACAAATCCTTCTGCTATAAACCAAGAGGAAATTTTTACTGAAGTGCTCACCAAGGCTCTCAATGCACATTAGGGCATTACTTATCATCAAACAAGCAATACAAACCATCAGTATGTAAAGACACAAGAGTTTGCATCTTAAATACAGATGCAGGATGAAAAATGTGAAATGCGTTTCAGAGCTTAATTTGTCACTTAAGGTAAAAGTTTGAGTGTCTCTCTGTGGGCTGAGGATGTCTGAGAAAGGAAACGAGATCATTTTTTCTCCAGGTGGATATTGTTTTACATTTGCAAATACAAATGCAGAATCTAAACAAGATCCTGCCTCTTCTGTGCAACTGCATAATTTTGAGAAGTCATTTCAAAGAATGAGTCTCCACAAAGTTGCTATAAAGGGAAAGCAACACACCAAAAGGACTGTGGGAGTTCATCACTCAGTGGTATTGCCTAACTGATTATACTCCAGCTCCAGTATGCTGCTCTCTTTAGAAGCGTTTCAAACGGTGTCCTTTGCCCTTAAAAGCAGTTTTAGACAGTGGGGTCTAAAAGTCTGAGAAGGTCTGAGAATTTCCTTTGAGTATCATGACAACATACACTGGTGCTTCAGTGGAGACGTTGGGAATTTGACCTTTTATACAAACAGTTAACATGATCTGTGTCACATGTTTGCTTATTTGATTAGTGAGTGCAGAGTTTGAAACATTTTGTGTTAATTTTGTCATTTCTTTGTTTTACCTTTTTACATTTGCTAAACTTTAGGTGTTGAATTCCACATTTTTAACAGGGCTCTAGACTTTTAAACCCCAATGTATTGTAATATAATGCCAAATATATGTAAACTTACTGTACAACTTATCTGTAAAATACTGTACCTATACCTATATACCTGTACCTATAATTAACATTTTAATACATTAATGAATACATTTAATACATTTATCATTTTCAGTAATAAACAGAACAACACAACAACAAACAAGCAACAACAACAAGCAAAACACAACAGCTGGTTTGAATGTGGACAGTTAAAGCAAGTTCCTTACGAAAAGACGTAAAACGATATAAAGAGTACAGAAATATTAAGTGTACAAAATATATAAACAGTGTACAGCCCAGTGATGTACTACCCAAAGGCAAAAAAATAAAATATTGAAACCCCTGGCAGAGTAAGTTAAGTACTGCCTATCCCATGAGATTGAAAAGACGGCCCTCATATTCTAAGAAACATTCATTCCTTCTTGATCTTTTGGAGCACATACGCTCTACAATAAACATTCTTAACCTTGATGCTTCTCCAAAAGCCTTCTAGGGAAAGAAAGCGATAGGTTGTTTCTTCGCATTTCTCAGATCAGCTGCTCTGTAAGCTTTTAGCATGTGGCGTGTGGTTGAGCTGAAATCGAGAAGACCCTCAGTACCAGCCTGTCAGGGCTAATTGTGCTACCAGCCTGAGCTGACAGGAAAGGGTTCGAAGGTGGGGGGAGGTAATGTAGGTCAAAATCCATTTTATACCGTGACTCAGAGCTTAACTTAGTAAAGCAGCCAAAAAATACACAGCCTGTGCTTCTCTTTTTGAAAGCATAGTTCCAAAAACTTCTCAGTAGAGCTGAAATCATTGAGACAACCAAGTAGGTGGTCTCGACTGAAATGGAAGTCATCGTTTTTGACGAAGGGATAATTCATTAATGTGGATCTGTTGACTCATTGTGTCTCATGACTGTAATGTCCAGCTGTAATGAAAGTGATTTTTTTTTTACTTGAACGGGTTAATGTGGTTAAAAGTGTTTGTATATCTGTTTCATTAGATAACTTATCCTATGTCAGGATCTTTAATGGAGATAACAGTGACTTGTTCTGTAACCACATTCCATTAGCATGAGGAAAAGTCTTTTTTTGGATTCAGCTGTTAGGGTTTGCATTATCTCCGGGCTTTCCATGCTCAGATACCACCAGATTGTCTCTGTACCAAGAGGCACAAACATGCTCCTGATCTCCCCCAGATGTTTCCCAGTGTTTCACACTGAAGTGATGGAGATCAGGAGAGTCACGTGACTGCCTCACCTCTGCGGTCATCTTCCATCAGCACCAGCTGGTTGATTCTTAATTGATCTAACAGTTGGTGAAGTTTTCGTTGTGATGACAAAATTACAGGATGGGGGTGGAGGGCATTGCTGTCATTCAGCAAACTGCATGACAAGTATATTAATATGATATGTTGATTCTTTCACAGCACTACAGCAGCTGTATGGATGATTTTGGGGTTTTTGAATGATTACACTAGTGGGATCATTTTAACCGGCATTTCCTGCCATTTAGCCTATGTAAATATATGAACAAGACATTGATTGGTTAGTCAAAACTGGGTAAAAATCATTATTAAACAATAACTATAAATCACAGCTTGACACGTTTAAATCATTATTCCCACCAAACTGTATAAACGACAACCAATGACAAACACCTATAAACTGATCACTATCCATAAAGGTTTTCATGTCAATGTCATGTTATCTAAGAACAGAAATGCTAATTCTAATATCTGATGTATAGAAATGAATGGATGTGCCCTAAAATAAATCCATTGATCATTTGAACAGCAACAAAAAACACAAATCCGGACCTGCTGCGGCCACTGGGTGGCCGAATTCATTGAGCCTGACACAGCACATGGATCGCACAGTGTGGGGGTAATTGATGAGTTAGCATTTCTGTTCATCAGTTTGGACAACACATCTGTTTGTTTCTTCAGGAAGAAGATTCTGCTTAGTGCACTAATGTTGATTAGATCCTGCTTATTCCTCTCTGTCGCTGCATGAAAAACCCTTTCTTTCTCACAGGAAACAGGAGTGTCTTCGAGCAAAAATATGCATTTGATTCTGCAGGCTTGATCTTTGACCTTTGCTACACTCAGTACCTGTGGGCCCTAAATAACTAAAACAGGCTTTAGTGTGACTGCTTGTTTCCAATAAATAACAGATGTTCAAGACGAGAAACAAGCACAGTGTTTTTCATTATATAAAAGAACCCAAATGCACAAGCCCTGCATACTCATTAAAGTGACATTCACTGCCTGCTCCAACCTCTGTCTGTGTTTTATCAGCCCCAGACATCAGCTGTACATCCGTCTCCAGCGCAAAGGTTGTGGGTTTGATTCACGGGGAACACACACACTGATCAGATGTATAGCTTGAATGCACTGTAAGATAAATTACGAGTGGGATCTGATCTGATCTGACGATCTGATCTGAGAACTGGAGATGAGACCCTGGTGAAGCCTGTAGGCTTCATCCAGGGTTGTTGTGTTTCTTTGCAGTGTTGGAGGAGAACCAGCTGAAGAAGTTGAGGGCTGTCAGTTACTCTTCCCGCTATGCTCTTGGGCTCTTCTACAAAACTGGCACACAGATTGATGTACCTTGGGCGGCAAAGTACGTCTCCAATAATCCCTGCATTCGCTTCATCGCCATAGACAATAAAAAGCGTAACTTAGGTCAGTGCCTTCATATTTCTCTTCTGCTCACACTTTTGTCTGGTTCTGCCTTTTCTGTTTCTTCTTGCTCTGGTGTGTTTATCTTTCAGTGTGTATAAAGAGGTTTCCAAAGCTCTGTTCACACTTCACACACTCATAAACATGTTTACAAGTTTATGAGTTTATAAGTAACTTTACTACTGTATATGAACTAACTCTCCTCAATTTGCAACTACCTGTCTGCTAACTAGGTTAGGTTAGGTTTAGCGTTAGTAGGTTAAGTTGACATATTTAAAGTTACTTATCTATATGGGGATGGGGAACATCAAAATAAAATGTTAGCAGACAGTGTGCAGACAATGTGCTAATACTCTAATGATTGCTAGTTGACAGGTAGTTGTAAAGTTACAGTTAGTAACATGTCTAAAGTGAAGTGTTATTAAAACAGTGTTACCGATCTGTTTGTTCAGACAGATTAGTTGACTTCTTGTGTGAATCAGTTGCTGTAGTAATGATATAAACATCAGTATGGAGGTCAATGTGGAAAGAAATTTTGCCTCTGCTCATGTGGATTCACATCTCACCATGTTCCTGAATTCACAAGGTGCCTTACAGAGCATGCACATATACGCATTCATGCATGCATTGTGTCTGAACCCACTGATCCATTCACTGTTTACTAGGTAATGACGCATAGTTTGCAATACAAAAAAGAAGAATCAGGAAAGGAGTGTATTCACACAGACAGACTTAACGTGCATGTCACTTCCTGAGTGCTGATTCAGATCTGCCATGTCAGACTAACAAAGCAATAGATTTTAAACAGACTTTGGCTTGTATTGGGTTTGTAAACATTGTATTTGATATAGTTTCACTGTTCAGATTACAAACAGCTGAACTGATTTGAGTTGGATACTCTGTTTCTTTTCTTTACTATTTCACCCTGTTCATCTGTTCCTTTGCTAGTCTATTATCTCCCTTTTTCCTGAATAAGGAATTTAACATTGTCCTAAGTGCATGTAATCCATATGTATACGAGTGTCACATCTCTTGGATGTCTGATTGGTCAGAATGATTTATGACAGGATGAATAATCCAGATGTAAAGCTGGACTCACCTCTACACCAACAAAATCAGGCTTCTTTAACAGAAAGATAATCCCACAATGCAGTGCATTAAACCTAGTGATGTTTTTTTATATGCAGTATGGTTGAAAGTAAGTTGCTTTGGATCAAACTGTCTGCATAAACATCATAAATATAAAAAAGGTAGCTGCCAAGTCTAGACAGCAGGGTGGCTCACAAGGTTTTGGAACAGAACCCGTGTGTGTTCTTGATGTTTTTATCTCTAGAGTTTGTGTTCTAGATCTTGTGTGTGTGAGATTTTTGTGCATCTATGACTGAAAAAGAAAATCTTGTGTTTGTAAAAGTTTTCCTCAGAAAGGTTGTGTCAGTTCATGGCTGCGTATCTACAGGAACCCAATGGAATTAGTCCCATAAAATCAGTCTGTGCACCTGTCACCTTTCATCCGCTCATGGGTTTCTGAGGAAAACATCATAATTGGGAGAGCTGTTAAATTTTGCATTATGCTGTGCTGTTCTTTCAGGCCGAAGCGCCCCAGTCTTCACACGGCTGTGCTTTAATCTTCATTTTCATTTCTGTAATGTGTTTTGCTTGTAGATCCAGTGAAGTCGATCTGAGTCTGATCTCACGCAGCACTCCAAGCTCTCTTTGAAAACTTTTTGGCAGGCTGCTAATTATAAGCTATTACTGTGTTCCTGAGTGTCTGCCACAAAGCACGTTTTTGCAGCGAGATTGGGATGATGGATCACAAAAATCAGAGCTGGTTCATAACTGATGCGAGTTTGATTATGTAAGAAATCTGAAACTTATTAGAAGACTGTAATGCTAACCGAAATACCAAAATAACCAGAATAAATAAAGCACCACTCAGATAGGTTTTCTAACTGACGTGCTCTTGAAGTGATTTAACATATATTTATAACATTATGCATATAATTTATGGGAAAGAATTAAGAATCTTACCTCACTCTACAGTGGCCTTTCCGAGCAGTTTCCACGATCAGGTTTACCATTTGTTTCATGACAGGTGAGATGCCATAACTAACACTGTTTAACCCATTACTCCTACAGTCAGAAGGCTAGTGTACAAAAATGAAATTAAAAAATGTGGTCAAAATAATAATAAGAGATTATATTTGTAAATAAACCTGAGAATAATTTATAGTTGTCACTGCACATTAAACTGGAATAGGAGAAAGTATTCACAACTGGAACAAAATAAAAACGTAATATGAAGGTAATAATAATGTTTTCAGATGAAGAATTCTGTAAATTGAATTTGGGGGATTGTAAGTTATTTTCTGTCAAGCAGTACTTGCAGTTTCCTCTTCACCCCTGTGAACTTTCTGACAAGTCACCAAGAAATAAATGACTCAAGCAGCGGGCATGATGCCAGCCCTCAACCCACACTACATGACCTCTCTCTCTCTCTCTCTCTCTCTCTCTCTCTCTCTCTCTCTCTCTCTCTCTGTCTCTCTCTCTGTCTCTCTCTCTGTCTCTCTCTCTCTCTCTCTGTCTTCGCTCGCTCTCTCTCGCTCTCTCGCTCTCTCGCTCGCTCTCTCGCTCTCTCTCTCTCTCTCTCTCTCTCTCTCTCTCTCTCTCTCTCTCTTGTCTCTCTCTCTCTCTCTCTCTCTCTCTCTCTCTCTCTCTCTCTCTCTCTCTCTCTCTCTCTCTCTGATGTGTATTCACAATCTGACACAAGCACACAAACACAAAAACACTATAAGGTCTCACTCTCTTTTGCCTGGCACTGTGCCAAACACGTATATGCTTTGACTGTTCTGTAAATATAAAATGACGATGCCTGTGTTTTCAACCAAGTATTTAGTCATACAAGTACTGAGTTTCCCACCCCGTATTAACTGGTTAGTACAGTCGTTTCAGTATAATCACCTGGTGTGCAATGGCCATTTTTCCTGCATCCTATATCCATAATTTTGATACTGATTGTTTCATTCATGCTAATGCGAAATCGGAACGCTAGATGCTTTTCCAGCATTCAGGTTTAGCCGTAAAGCTTGTAAACTAACCGAATGAATAAAGTTGGAAAAATTGACTTCCTCATTCCTTTGTTAGAGCTTCACGGTCATAACCTTTTTCCAGAATCATGCATCCTCAGACATCATGTCCTTGTGGTTCATGCCAATAAACTTCACTTAAATGATTCATTGTCCCTGTTGGTTTACCAAAGTTTACTAGCTGCAACTAATTTTAAAGAATCGACTGTATTGACTATAAAACCCCTCCCCACAGGTGCTCATAAAGTCAATGTGTTAACCAGGTGACCTTTAATATTATGAATCAGCCAGTCTCATTGGTCTTCTTCAGATACAGCCCTTGTTCCTCAGACGTTCATCAGCAATGTCTTATAACATCTCCATTCATCTGCCCAAGTCACTTAATCTCCAGATGCTTAAACCCATCACGTTTATAGAATCAGATAAAGGATTATGTCTCCCAATCATGTTAAATATGTTTTTAAAGCAGTGTTATTAGACTGAGGATGTGCAAGACTAATACATAAGATCTGGCCTCAGTCATAGGTCTCAGCAGCTCTACGAAAGAGATCGGGCCATGAAGCATTAGATCATTGGGTTTGGTGTGCCCACAGATGACATCACAGGGAACACACTGTCAGGAACATTTACTGAATCTCCTGTCATGCTAACCTACTCCAGCTGACCGCAGTATTGTGATTTACACATGGAGGAGGCTGTGTTATATTTACAGTGAAAATGTGCATCATGTTGTGTTAAAGATAAAGTGACCTGTGATTGAATCTCAGAAGAGCTATGAAAAATACGTCATAAAAGTCATTAAGATAGTGGAGGAACATTTGATTGCATTGATTTTGTGCTAAATTAATTAGCTTGACTGGTACTGTATGGTGTTGTTTACATTCTGTATTATTTCTCCCACAACGTCACCAACAGCAGAGGAAGAAAGATCAGAGAGATCAGATCAGAAAGATCACAATCATTTTCAATGAGATGGACAGGTGCAATCCCATAAAATCCCAGCAGATAGTGAAGTCGAGTGCATGTCTGGGAGCGTGGTTTCTCAAGAGTAGTTTCCTGTGTTGCCTGTGCCCGCCACTGTGGCATTTTTCTTCCATTTGAAATGTCTTTGGCTTTTCTCAGTGTTTGGTTCTTCTCTTTAAGCTGTATCACACAACAGAAGCTTGCAATCTGTGCATTGCGCATGTTTGTATGACCTCAAGAGCTATCGCAGCGGGAGCATGCACGTGATAAAACATGTGCGTATCTCTCAGCAGCAGCAAAGGACTTTGGTCCTTCCGTGGTGGTCCACACCAGTGTTCCATTTGGTGTCCAGCACCTGGAGGAGGAGAAGAATGCCGTGCAGAACATCATCCTGGAAGAGCTGGAGAAGGTGATGCCAGGGCTTCCTGAACCTGACAGCATCAGGTGTCAGAAATGGAGATACTCCCAGGTGAGCTGACATGCCTGAAGATTTTTTTAGAAGTTTTATTATCATTATTGCATGGTTATAAGAACATGTAAAACATATTCAAATGTTTTAACTAATTCATAACATTTTTAAAATGTTCCACCAACAACTTGAGAATAATGTTTTTGTATGATATATGTATGATGTATGATATAGATATAATAAAATATGTACCATAAATAACATTACAAAAGCTCTACTAACATTACTGCTTGAATGCTTTTGATAACGTTCAGAGAATGTTAGCCGACATTCTAAGAATATTCCCTGTTAGCTGGGCAGTTGCACTATTTTTTACATTTTTGTGTCTTTGGATTCACTACCAAATAGTTACACACACAGATTGCCACTTTCATTTGTGGATGCAAAAAACAGACATCTGCAAAAATGAAAACAGATTCACTTCCACACTCCCAGTTAGCCAGATTGCTTTCATAACACTAAACTGTGCAGGTTATGGCCAATAATTATAAAGTCAGATTAACACCAAGACGTGCTGTAAATAATACGCAGGATATAACAGAATAACCAGTCTGCTAGTCTTATTTGATACAATCTGTTGTATCAAATGTTGTATCTCCTGTAGCTCTGTGGTAGAGCATTGCATTAGCAGCGCAAGAGGTTGTGGGTTTGATTCCCAGGGAGTGCATGTACTAAGAAAATGTATAACTTCAATGCACTGTAAGTCACTTTGGATAAAAGCGTTTGCCAAATGCATAAATGTGAATGTACAATCGCAGCGGATTTTGATGTAAGCCCTGTTTGAAGTTTTGGAGATGTTTCTTCATGTAGAAGTTTTATTTTTTCATCCAAAATATTTAAAAACATCTTTTTGATGTCTTCATGTATAGCAAAAAAGAGTTTTCAGGCCCTGGTTAATTCAGGCCAGTGCAGTTAAATCTCCTGCTATAGAGTGAAAGACATTCATTTTTAATAAAGCGGCTCCACATACTGAAGTGGTGAATAGAGAGAATGTTCTAGAGAAAAAAAGCTGGTCTAACTTTATCAGAAGAGGCTTGGTAGATTTATTCTCACACACACACACACACACACACACGCTAATCCAGGCTCTCCACCACTCACTTGGCTCACACACACACACTTACAGCAGTACTTTGTGCATTCATACACTATGTGGGACGGCAGCCATTCTCGCACAGTTACATTCTCTCATGCAAACACATATACACAGATATTCTGTTTTTGGGCCCCCAAACTTTTGACCCCTCTGTGACACGCAGGGGCCCAGTTTAAGGTCAAAGGGCACAGAACACTTGCTGTCACACACACATACACACACACACGTGCCAAATCCTGGTGAACCGCACAGAGAGTGTGAAGCAGGAGTCAGGTACACGGTCAGAGGCCACATCACATACACACACCACATGCACACACGCAATCACATACGCACACACACGCCACATGTCAAAGTCATTGACTCTGCACACTGCAAAACTCTTTAGTCTTCTGTAAATGCAGACTGTTTTTTTGCAGTATTGGGTTTGATGTCAGAACATGTGAATTTCCTTTTAGTCACACATGCTTAATAATAAATAAGTTGAATTCATAATTAATAGGCATACGGATGGTGCTCGCATCACCTCGATCATTAAAAACTTCTGCTGTGGTCTGTGTGTCATCAGTGGTACTAAAAACAATAAAAATAAATGTAGGTTTTGTTATCAAGAGACTTTCAGTAGACTTTCTTTCAGCAGGATTGTGCGATATGCCCAAATTTACACACTAAGGCGGAGTGTGAGTTGTTTCAGACAGAAGTTGCTGTCAAAATATATAACTGTTTATATTCTAGTATAAGACAAACTGTTTTTGTTCAAGGGAACTGTTCAGGGAACAGTCTTTACAACGGAAATCATTATGACTCAACATAACACCAGACCCGTAACCTGTACATAATGTAGACCAGTTGTGTTTCCTTTCACCTTGTGTAGTTCATGGTTTTTGAGAATGAAGCCATGTCATGCAAGCAGCCCATGTCAGCAAATGGCATCATTTGGCTGGTTTTTACTGAGTGACAGATAAATCTGCCCCAAAAGAATTAACTGAATTAACTAGTTTTATTTTTACTTGTTTTTTTCTTCTGGTTCTTGATCCTATCAGAGCAGATCTGTAAAGCAGTTTTGGGTTGTGACCCACCAGTTATGAACTGCTGGTTTAAAAGTGAAACCCAGTTTAATTTACAGGATTGTGGACTTGATGGACTCTGAGTTTAGTGCACTAAATGAAGAGCAGAGGAACATGGAGAGAAGCAGATTTAAAGAGCTGAAGGAGCTCGGCCCTGCTTATATCAGCTTACCTCTTAAATAAACCAAACAATTTGTTCTTTGCTACGCTTCAGCCCAAACGTTTATCAGCTGATTTACAGATTACTGTTTAAAGACAGACGGGAGGGGTGTTTGTACAGTATGGTGATAGCACTCAGTTTGTAAGATGTCTAGCATAAGCCCCAGGAAATGGACACTATTTCCTCGGTTCTTATGTGCTGCACCTCGATGTTTATCTGGCTGGTGAGCGCCGTAACGGGCTGCGCACAGAGCACGTTTACTCTTAATAGCTATTAATGTGCTACATATCAGCCTGTAAACATTGTGCTGTTTGTAGCCGTGACTTTCTTTGAGGTATCTAGAGCCAAAGGTCATGATTTTGACTGAAGAGGTTTACAGTGAGGACCCGAATCATTTACACTTCATTGTAAAATACATCATTTCAAGGCACCTGAAAGCAGTTTATAAAAATGTCAATCAGATATTTAGTTTTAAGTTTGCAGTGCAGTGTCTCTGTCCTATGTAACTGTTATGTATATGCTTGCTATATATAGAAACAGACAATATTGCTAGATTATACAGAGTATAACCCACGTTACTTACAGGTCACACACCACATTTTTGGTCCGAATGAGTATCATCCAAAATTGTGCTTATTTTACTATTCTGGGCTCTGGTTTGACCCAATTAAGACACCTCTGCTGTTAAAAGCTCTACATTTAACTAAATATATTAACAGTTCCACCCTGCCAAAGCTCCTGAATAAAAGATGCTGGAACTTTCTGGAATGTTGTAGTTCCTCAGTGAACTTTAAGTGAAACAGTAACGCCACAATACAGTAGAGGTGGTTGGATATATTGGTTGGTCAAAATGTAAATATTGTGCAGGATTTATAAAAGTTTTAACACTGTGCACTGTGCTCTTGCACTGCTGCTGTGTGCGCTCAGATCACCAGCCTGCAGTCAACCCGTGGATATCTGTGATCTCTTCAAAACAACACAATCAACCCCACCCTGTACAGTGAGGCTCCTCCCTCAGCGTCAGCAGCCAGACCTATAGTAATATTTCTGTTGTAAATGAGATAAGAGTCAGACAGATAAACCTCCCTGACTATAAACATTGTGCTAATTGAACATGTTCTCAAGAAATGTATTCAGCAATTCACTGATCAAGTGATTAACTGAATCACTGTGTAACTCCGAGTTTGGTGGGCTGGCTTTTCATAAAGTAATGAAAATGGGGACTATTTTTAAACTGGATTCCCAAACACTCCCCGCATCTGTCATTGGTCTGACAGAATGTCCCGCCCCAAACTCACATGATTGGTTGAGTTAACATTGCTGTTTTGTGTTTGTTGTGACATTCAAACAAACAAATCAATATGATATTTTTACAGAGCCGCAGTATTTACACTTTTCAGGAAAAAAGTGCTTTTTGTAGTTTTGGTTGTTGTTCATACATATCAAGCTGGAATAGAAGAAAGCAGTTTTACATGGCACACAACACCAGCTAACAGGGAACATTTGTGTATATATAACCTATTGCCAAGCAATAACGTTAATACAGCATCTAAAAATGGGACATTTTGAACATTCTTAATACTTCAAAAAAATGTCCTACAACCTAAAATTGTTAACTGGGATATTGTTAGGGTTTTTTTTATTTATGTGCTTTATTTGGGACTGAAGAATGAGGTTGCATCAGTTACTGGAAGCTCTATAACTCAATTTTGTTGTTCCCTGATTAGGTGACAAGATCAGTAGTGGATTGCCCAGGGCAAATGACGCTGCTCTCTCAGCCTCTGCTGGTGTGCGCCGGTGATGGCTTCACACACTCTAATTTTGACGGCTGCATCGAGTCGGCTCTGAAGGTCTTTGAGGTTCTGAAGTCTGCCGTCTGAGGGGGTTGGGAAAAAACCCTGTTTTTGGGTTTTTGTAATGGAGGATGCCAGCATCAAGTTTAGATTTGAGCCCCTCCCCACAGGAAGATGGAAGTACAGCAGAAGATTAGTAGAAGTCTCGCTCGTGTCTGCAGACGTGTTTGGTTACAAGAACAATTACACCGTCTGCGCTGGATACTGAGGATTAGAAGAGGACAATGAGAACTGCGCAGGCTGAGCCCTGCAGCCGGCACAACACAGCAGTCTTCTGAAAGATTACGTGTTCTCTGTGTTCCCCTGTGATTTACTCCTCTTCTCAATAAAACAATTACAACTGACCTGAATGTGTTTCGTTATGTGTCCTGCTGTCTGACATGCTGCAGTACACACCTAAAACTATTTCAAACACATTTTCTAAATCAATATTTTGGTCTTGTTTTTCAGTTAAAAAAATCTACATGTCCTTAAAATAAGATAAATGTACCCAAAATACCCAAGAGGTATTTTTTGTTTTAAAAAGAATTAAATAAATTTAGTGAAGTTTATGCTTACATGGAAAAACAAATGTAGTACAACATATATTTTCTGACAAAGGTCCTAGTGTTTCATATATTTTAAATATCCAAAGAAATATATATATTGTATATTGTTTTAGGGATGTGCAGATATTTTTACTGAAAAAAATACATACATTTAACTGAATTAGTGTATGTGTGTATATATATATATATATGCATGTATGTATGTATACATGTTTAAATAATTATGCCTATGTGTTTTTGACTGCACAGCCCACAAGAGCTCGCATCATTCGTGTGAATCAGCTTCATGGTTTATTTGTTTGTTTACTGCAGGAGTGGGGGTGAGAGTTGGCCCAGCTTGGCTGACACCCCCCGCTGCGCTGGCTGTGCTGTAATTCTGTTAAAGGAGGAGAGTGAGCAGCCATTGACCGATTTATGGAGCTTAGTGCTGCTGCATCTGGGTCATAATCTGGGACAGAGTGTTTGGCAGTCAGTCTGGAGAGAGAGCCTCTCCTAATCCAGTCATAATTATAGCCGGGTGGGTCCCGGGCCCCTACACAGCGGGCCTGCCTCACTCTCTGTCTTCACATCTTTCTCTCTTTATCAGTTGCTCTCTCTCCTCCACTCCAGTCTTTCCTTCCCACTTCTGATATTAGCCTGTGTGTTTTTACTCCTTCAGTGAATCAGTCAGATACACAGTTTTCATGTTTATGGGGACATTTCATACCCCTACCCATATATATATATATATATATATATATATATATATATATATATATATATATATATATATATATATATATATATATATATATATATATATATATATATATATATATATATATATATATATATATATATATATATATATATATATATATTAGTTCTGAGACCACTAATTAAAAAAAGTCTTAATAAACTGTATAAAAACGTATGTTAGATTTCGTAAGGCTTTACACCACAAATTTCTTTAATCCTGATGTTCCAGTTATCCCCTCAGGATTGGAGAATTTTCCGAGCAGCTTTTGTGCTTGAGTGAAAGCAAGGTCATTTTCTGTATGTACATCTTTCACGTTAAACAGCCCGAGCAAATATGATTCTACCTTAAAATGTGTTTGTAAGTGTCTTCCTATTTCTCTTGCTGTGCAGAGACTGCTCTGATCAGTCAGGAGAACAGGAGGGTTTAATGATACATTATTTATCCTGTGAGGAACTGAGCTCAGCTGCCTGGGCTGCATAAGACTTGCCTCAGTGTTGCATCAGGCACCTCGCTTTCATTAATACACACATTAGTGACTGCGGCTCTTTGATCTTTTTTTAGCAGCCCATAGAAACAGAATGGGCTATGGGATGAAGAGCTTGGTGATTTGATTTAGGTTGTTGATGCACTGATGGATGTCTGTGAGATGAGAATGTGAATGTTATATCCTTATTGTATGTTACATCGAGTGTAACGCAGCCTTGCGCAAACCCACGTGTTCTGTGTCTGCTGTGTTTGGTAGATGCTGAAGTCAAGTCAAGCCTTTGTTCTGCTGCCATGGATCATTTCAGATGTTCCCCTGACTCTGTTTGCTTTTTATCTTCTTCTCTGTGTGAAATAATCATGCTCTCTTTATGTTATCCTGTTTCGTTCATCCCTCGTGCCACTTTGCATGCACACAAGGGTCCCTCCGGACTCTCTCTCTATTAGCCCCCAGACTGCTTGCTGTTCGCCTGGTTTCTAAACACAAGCACTGTCATAAAGCCGCAGAGCTGTTGCTGCAGACAGAGATCACAGCTCCACTGACCTATTTTCATAGGCTATTCTGATGGAGCCCAGCTCTGGCTGCAATGCATTCTGGGTATGTGATTTGCATTTTTGCAGAGTCACTGGCAGATGGCACCAGAGGTTGAGGAGACAGCGGTAGATTGATCCCTAACCAATAGACACGCATACAACGCTCCTCAACATCATACACAAACCCATCCTCCATTCTGAGATGACTGAATGTGAGCGTCTTATGTGTTTAGGCCCTCACTCACACTGCAAACAGACACCTAGAGTCAAATAACTACTACAACTTTTTCTCCTTTATATTTGGTTAGAGAGAGATGTTTTTGGGAAGGAAATGGAGGATATAGAGGCCGGGTTGAGACAGAGAGAGAGGTAGTCAGGAGATGTTTAGACTCGTCTCTCTCTTAGATCTCAGGGGAGCTCAAACATGTAAAATTTGAGGGGGCGGGGCCATGGGTAATGGGCTCTGATGTCATCGACCCTCTATCTTTCTCACTCTCTCTCTCCCCTCACTGGCTCAACAGCCTTTCCTCACTGTCAATATCCAGAAGCTGTTTGTTGATCTCCAAGGTACGACTGTACCCACATGGCAGCAAAGTACCGTTAGTCTTTTATCCACAGACATAGACTATATCTGTTCTTTTTTATCTGTCCTTTATTGTCGCTCAATTTGATGCCATAGGTGAGAAACACATGACCAAAAAAATGTGTTAACAATGTTGTAAGCTAAAGCCAACGTTGTAGCTTTGTGGTATAGCTTTGGTTTGCATGCAAGAGGATCAGGGGTCAGACCTTTGCTTTTTTATATAAACCAGGCAAAATTGCTGAACTGGAAGGCCAGCAGCCCTGCATTTGTTATATGCAATATGCAAAAATCTGCTTTACATTTTAAGAAAAGCTCACTTCACGTTCCATAGGGAAAAAGACACACAAGTTTAGAGCGACGCAAGAAT